>BMAO01015845.1:0-100947 GCA_019973975.1 Trichonephila clavata
ATAGAAATTTAGATATGGGTTTGCCAGCTCAAGTAAGTCTTCCTGCCATTTGACCGTGACTTAAATGGCTGATAAATGATTAAGCTAGCCAGCAGCCTCCTATGAAGTTGTGTGTTTGTCTTCGGTCCATTTAAGGAAATTATGTTGTAACTTGAAACTTAAACTGAGTTTCAAATTCTTCAACGAGCATGGTGTACAAATTAAGAGAATAAAGTTCTCGATTTTGTAATCACATCTTATGACTGAGCTTAAGCCCTTAACTGGATTTGTCCGTAATAATCACAGGCTACTGAAAGCTACTCACAATCACAATCAATTTGTCCATATGCTATATTGACTAGATTTTTCCAATTTTGATCAAGAAAAATACGGTAATTTTACATATGAGATTATTAGTGCTAGTGTTTTTAAGAGGCGTAGTTTGTAAATGATAATGAAATACTTTCATCCCGATTTTCTTGGGGTGAAGGCGGGTTTTTCATTGAAGGCAGGAATTTACATTCTTGAGAACATTCGATAAAGAACAGGGACTGGAAAGGTAAAGTGCAATTTGTAGCTTGAGAAGAAATGAAAATGAAAAGATAATCGGAAAAGCCGATATTATCTCGGTTTCCATCACAATGTAAGACTTAGTATTAAATCATAAAGTTAAATTGTGTGCAAAATATGCACACACAATGTCCTCAATGGTATGAAAAAGAAGTACAAACATGAAACATTTTTATAAAGCAAGAGAAAAATTATTTTAAGATTTATGAATAATTCTAATAAGTGCAGAGTGTACTTATAAAAATAAAATATTTAGGATTTTTTGTGTTCCACATTTATAAAATATAAAACAGCGTGAAAACATTAAATGAAAGTAAAATTCGCCCATTTTTGTATTCTGTTAAGCATTTTGCTTACTTATATGCAATAAAAAACGTGCCTTTTTTGGAACATTTTAAGCAGAAAAATTGACTGCTTAAGGGATTAAGATTTTAAGAAGTCTTTCGTCGTTTCTGTGTAGCTCTAGAACAGAAGTATTCTAATCAAATACAAAACAGTTTCATGCGAACGTTACATATTAGAGTTAGTATGATACATCAATAGTTTGCCAGAAAGCTCTAATATAAATTCAACTTTGAATTCTCGATATTTATTTAATAAATTAAGCAATGTTCAACTATTCAATGCTGATGATAATGATCTTCTATTTTACTCTTTATAGAAATAGCACATTTGAAATTAATCTGAAGAAAAATTCTACTTAAAAATAATTGACTAAATTTAAATTGGATTAATGTCTATATCAAAAGTTTTTAAAACAACAAATACGTCAAAATGTAAATTATTTTAGGTTTTCATATCTCGTCTGAAAATTTAAAGGTATAAAAATTTTTATGAAGTGTGGTTAATGCGATTATATATAAGGACAATAAAGTTGAATATATCCCTGAAAGGAATGTGGCTGAACAACACTCATTATTTCTTTATCAGAATGAAAAGTGTGGTTCTATAAATTTTAACTTAAATTACATAAGTATCTAAATTATTACAAAAGTCATTTTTTAAAATTAATTAATCATTTGCATTTATAATACTTCTTTATTTTGCAGACGCTGGGATTAATGTTATAAAAATATCTGCTTCATTTTATAAGTCTCGTGCAAATTTTATAACCATTTTAATTTTAAAAATTTTTTTTAACTTAAAATAATTGAAAATTTGACATTAATAAATAATTCTTAAATCCGTGAATATATTTAATTTCATTTAAAGAAAGAAGATTAAAAATACCCTTATTATTGAATAATTTTAAGAAATATTTTACATTTAAAATCAATAATTCTGTGTTATTTTAAATTTTAAACATTTTGCTCTCATTTCAAAATCGGTGAATCTTACCTTGTGTTAGATTTTCTCTCATTCAGTGAAATATTTCTTTTTCCGCTCAGAACTCAGAATAATTAGAGCCTCTGTTATTAACTAACCGACACTTGGGAGTAGGGGAGCAAGTGGGAATAGCCATTTTCAAATCTGATCTAAGTTACAGTAAAGATCAATTTGTCACGTACTGTTAACAAATGCAAATGTATGTGACTGCTTTTTCGTGTGTGAGCTTAAGAAAAGTTTTTCTTCCTGTGTGGGCTCTAAATGAGCTTAAGGCCTAAGTTTCTGAATCTATTTCTGACTGAAATTCAATTTTTATATTTGACATTTTGTGTATGAAGAAAATCGAGCAGCCAGAAAGAACAAATTTAAAAAGACAGTGAACGAAGAAGGTATATGCTATAAAAAGGGGTGAATTTTAAATATTTGACATCAAAAATTATTTTAGTAAAATAAGCATCAAAAGTTAGTAAAGATTATTTTTTTTATCAGAGTTCTGTTACTTAAAACCACATATCTGAAAGATTTATCAATGTATTTCTTTCATATTTTTATACATGTTATTTAAAGTTAATGATGTTAATGAACTAAGGATTTTGCTCTAACATCAATGGCTTTTTATTTTTAATATTTTATTGTTAGAACACCGGTCATTTTATTAAATTTTCTATAAGAAAATGTGCAATGAGCCATACCTTATTGGTAAATGTAAATATATTTTATAATTTAGATTCATTGACTTTATAACTGTGTTCAATATGTAGTGTAAAAATAATTTAAATATTCGGCTTTGGATTCCATGAAATTCGATTTATATTCATCAAAATTTACCTAGAATACCTCATTTTCATAAATTGTCATAAGTTCTGATTGGTAATCTCTACACTTAACTCATATGAGCAGTAAAAATAAAATCATATTAGCATCGACTTTTAGAAAACCGTTTGGAGTCAAGTTTTCTAAAAGTCGTAATATTAGTAATTTTATGGGTTTTTTTGTAGTCAGATACCCACTATTGACTAATTTGTCTTACTGTTGTTTGCTAAATTTTCTCAATCACACTTCATATTTTCAAATAATTATTTACGTTGTGGTGGATCGAAAATTTTCAAAATTTCGAAACTTACCTATGAATAAAAGGGTTTCTGTTGTATATAGATTAAGGGGAAAATAAAATAAAAAATGCTCTAGATATATGGCTGCTCTATGGCCCCCTAACAGTTTTACCTGAATATCTCTGGAACTAATAATTCGATTCAAATGATATTTAAAACATGCGCCATTAAGTCTATTCTCCAACTGATTCTACAAAAATCAAATTCCATAATAGAATAATTTTCGTTAGAAGTTAATTTAATCCATTTTGCAGTATTTATGAAGGACCACTTTTTTTTAGCTGCAGCTCAGAATTTTCATGCAGTTAGAAAAAAAATCATTGCTTATTGAGAAATCATTATGTATGAAATCGTTATTCATGTAAATAATTAAAGGAATTTTTGGAGAGGATTACATCTTTCTCAAGAATCGTTTTGAATGTGTTCAGTTCTATGAAATCATTATTTTTCATGACTGAATGGATGTGAAGCGATTAATCTGGATAAATTTAATGCTTAAAATCACAACTGATACTTCCTTTACATCCATATTTAATATTATAAAATATTTAGACTCTTGATTGGTTTGCCCGTACACCATACGAGCTATCTAAAGCTGGCCACAACCTGTTTGCCCGTACAACTGCACACATTTTTAATTATTACTGCGAGGTTATTCGTGCTAGTATTTTTAAGAGATGCAATTTGTCCATGGTATTGAAATATATCTCATCCGGGATTTACTTCGTGGTGAAGGCGGGAATTTTTCAGTGAATGTGTGAATTTAGATTCTTGAAGATATTTGATAAAAAACAGGGATTGGCAAGGTAATGTGCAACTTTTTGCTTGAGAAGAAATGAAAATGGAAAGATAATCCAAAAAAAGCCGATATTATTTCTGTCCTTATTGCAATGCAAGACTTAGTATTACACTACGTCGTGCTTAGTATAACACCGTGTGTGCCTATATATATGCACACGCAACCAAAATCCTCAACCCTTTGAAAAAGAGGAACGAACTTGAAATTGTATTGTTAGAATAAGATATATGAAACATTCTTCATAGAATGCAGAGTGTACTCATAAAAAGGAGAAAAAAACACTGTTATCAAACTGTTACCTTTGATTAAAATATAAGATGTTGGAAGAAATATTTTGATATATTTTTATTTATTTCCCGTTTGCCAAACATTCATGAGTCGCATTCACACACTAACTAAGAAGTTTGATCGTTGGCTGGAGTCATGCTGAGCTCAGATATTCATAATTTGGAAAAATAAAGGCTGCCTCCCACTAAAAATTCAAAATATTTTAGATACAAGATGTCAAAATTAAAGTACAGCTCAGCCGACTCATTTTAGCAAGGTTGAAAATGACAAAACTATAGTAGTACTCGCAACATTATTTCCGTTATTTCAAACGAACTAAACTGATACTAATGCGTAATATTTTTTCCCATAGTTCTACTTTTCATGACAGTTAATTATGGAAGTCATATTGTCATTGCTTCTAATCCTTCAAACTAACTAGAAGTTAGCCCAGATTTATGAGACAGTTCTGGGCAAAGGAGAATCTTTTGTTAGCCTGAAAACTTGAAACACTAAAACTTGAAGGCAGAAATTTTACTTGCCTCATGATTTTAAATTGTGGTCAAGTGACGAAGTCGGCTCATGAACTAGCACCCTGCTCTCCAGAGACCCCTATGATTCAAAATGCACTAATCCTTCACAGCCGGGTCTTTAGCAGAATCAGTACTGGAATAGGTGTCTCTACTGAAACATCAATGGGTTTAATGACCTAACCATTTCTATTATTCCTAGATAATGCACAATAATTAATCTTTTATAATACAATATGCTTTTTAGAAAAATTATTTAAATATTAAGTATTTTTTGAATATTTGATCGTATTAAAAGGATAAAAAAAATGAAGAGATCTTAATGACACTCGTATGTAGTTAATTTTTCGCAGCATCTCACAGTGAAAACGCATTACACCCCTAATTTATAAATATCAGTCGTATATACAGCAAATGAAATTTAGATTTTTTTTAGTGTTTGTATTTATATTGTAGGAGAAAGGAGAGGAGAGAAAAGGTGCTTAAGTGATCTGAACACACTTTCGGTGAGATTCCGCCAAAAGTTTTTCTTATTTTTCTTTCTCACACCGATTTTTGATAATTAATCCTTAGACATACATACTTTAACCGTACCTCTACCACTCATTTTCCTCTGTTGTACTTCTTTCTGCATGTTTTATTTGAAAGCTTGATAAGAAAATTCCTTATAAATCAAATTTTAAATCAGTTTTGGAAAATATAGATCCTAATCTATCTATCTATCTATCTATCTATCTATCTATCTATCTACTATCTATCTATCTATCTATCTATCTATCTATTCATCTATCTATCTATCTATCTATTCATTCATCTATCTATCTATCTATCTATCTATCTATCTATCTATCTATCTATCATCTATCTATCTATCTATCTATCTATCTATCTATCTATCTATCTATCTATCTATCTATCTATCTATCTATCTATCTATCTATCTATCTATCTATCTATCTATCTATCTATCTATCTATCTATCTATCTATATCTATCTATCTATATCTATCTATCTATCTATCTATCTATCTATCTATCTATCTATCTATCATCTATCTATCTATCTATCTATCTATCTATCTATCTATCTATCTATCTATCTATCTATCTATCTATCTATCTATTCATCTATTCATCTATCTATCTATCTATCTATCTATCTATCTACTATTCATTCATCTATCTATCTATCTATCTTACTCATCTATCTATCTATCTATCCATCTATCTATCTATATTAGTAGTATTTCTGTACAAATCCATTCTATCATGACCATAGTTATCTTAGGTGTATATATCTATTTTTGAATATATATATATACATATTTTTGTAATATATATATATATATAACATAAAGTAGTGTATATTACTCATCAGAAATGTAATTACCAGAAATTAATTAAGACTAGTAGAATGCTTACACAGTACATACACATGCTTAAATATTACATAATGTTATAATAATTCAACTATATATAATAATATACATAAAATGACAGTTATGAGGAAATTTTATTTAAATAAACAGCTACCGTAAGATCCGGCGTATAACGCGTACCTATTATTTTCAGAGGCAATTTTTAATTTTTAGTTATGTTTGCCGTATAACGTGCCCCCCCCCTTTCTACAAAAAAACTTGAAATGTTGCGCTCAATGCCCTTATGTTTTGAAATCATTTGTTCGAGGTATTATTTCAGCTGTATAAAAAATAACATATTTCTAGAACTGCAACCCTTTAAAATCATAAGGAATGTCATTTCTTTGAAAATAGAATTATTTCGATCTAAGTAGAAGTCTAATTTTTTTCTATGCTCATATTTTCTTTATTTTTAAAGCTCTCATTTTTATACTCGGCGTATAACACACACCCGTAAATTTCGATCTAATTTTTTGTGCTAAATGTGAGCGTTATACGCCGGATTGTACGGCATTTTACTTTAAAATGAGTAAGAATCATGAGAATATGAGAGTTTCATGAAAGAAGAATTTCTTCTTTACATGAGAAATTTTCGAAGGGTACCTAATTTTACTTTTTCTATGTATTATATTTTCTTTTAGAAACATTCAAATTCACTATGCAATTTATACATTAAAAAGAACTAAAAAAAATCTCCCCAAATCAAATTGCAATTTTTTATGTCTTGGAAACGCCAAAAGTTGATGTTATTCACAAATAATATAGCATTTAAAATAAATTTCTTTTAAGTAAAAAGTCGAAATATTTTTCAATGATTCAATTTTAGAAATGCTTGAATTTCTATTAGTGGAAAAGTTTTAAAATTCTTGAAAATAAATTACTTTATTGAGTACAAAGAATTTATATTCTAAATTTCATATATTTATAAATTTTGTTCTATTTGCACATTTTGAAATATGCTATTTTATAGCATTAGAAAAATTACTTAACATTCATTCATGGAGAAAAACATATAAAACTTTAAAAAAAATTCAGAGTTGTGAAGTCACGAAAAATTAAGACCTTTCCAGATAACATTTGGATTATCTTCTAAGTTTAAACTTGTGTGATTTATTTTAGCAGTTTTATATGTTCCTTTGATGCAATTTATTTATTGATCAGATTTGATTTCCCCGTTGCAAATGTATTGAAATTTAACATATAAAAGCAGGAACCAGGATTTTGCGATAATGAAGACATATCTCTTTAAAACTTCAACCTTTGTTTCAGCTTTTATTCCAAGTTAAGGGAAATATGAAAAAAATTGAGCATTCTTGTATTTTTAAAAGAATAAAAAAATAAATATTTGAAAAATGCTTGAGTTATAGATAGATCCCTTTTTAATTTAATACTTAAAAATATTTTAGGTTTTTTTTTTGATAAAGTTATAATTTTTAAGCATTTCCTAAATCTTATACAACCATATTTTACGTTTGCAAATGAATAAAAATGTATTGTTTTATGCACCAAATTTTTAAAAAAATTTTCTTTGAAACATTGGTTTTAATGTATTCCTACAAACATATTGTTAATTTTCAGAATTATATATATATATGTTCAATAAAACTCCTAAAAACATCTGTATATTTTCCAATAACATAAGTGAAGAGTGCAGCGTTTGAGGAAGGTGCTATTTAACTAAAAAAATTACTAAAATTTAGACTTACAGAATGTTACAGACCAGCAAACTTCAAGTCAGGGATATGAGTTTACAAATATCACTTCAAAAATATAGCATGTTCCTTAAAAATATGTAATGTAGTCTTTTAAGAATTTTCTCTAAAATTAATATAAGAGCATTGATAATACAGCATCATAGATTCAGTGAAGTGCTTGAAGCAATATAATGCGTCTTCTAGAATGTGGTACAGCCTTATCCACATCATTCTAAGTTTGAACTGAAAGTGCTTCTAGTTTAATGAGAGATGTTTAAAGTTTCTGATGCAATGTTACTATTCGATTACGATTAAAATTAACGCTTTAGTCTTGAACTAAAGAATTAAAGTTTATTTAAAAGAATACTAGAAGGATTTATAACCATATATATTTACAAAGAGTAAGAGAGAGAGAATGGGAGATAAGGCACATTCTGACTTGATATTGGATAATAAACTTTTTATAATTCATTTATAATTACATGATAAGTAAAATAATAGTATTTTTTGCTTGATTTACAAATATAAGATTTCTGAAAAAAAAAATGGAAATTTAAACGTTTATTGTTCATTTAATTGCTTAAAGATAGAAGCTATTTTAATTACAAAATATTACTTTATATTCTAATAGAACGTGTTACATTTTATAACTGATCTTATTTGAGATTAGCTGTTAAGTAAAGAGATTTAATCAAAATTTGTTCTGTTTGAAGAAGTAAATCTTTGAATTTTCGGAAATTGCTTGTAAATTTGTGTTCAGCAATATAAATTTGATAAACATTTAAAAATTTCATAGTATTTTTTCGTATTTCAAGTATTTCGTATGAATTTGTAAAAAATTGTGGATGAACATATAGATTAATATAACTAAAAACGTATTCGTGGAAATATGTAATGTTTACTGAAACAATTTTCAGAATAACTGATTGTATGTAGTAAAGTAAGCTGGACATTTATTAGTTTCTTCTGATTTAAGTGTTGAAGTAAGCTTACTTCAAATTTCAATCATATTTACACTTAAATTAGTTTTAAAGTTTTTGAACTTATATTATATAACTAACATTTTAAAATATTCTATAAGAGGATTGACATCTATTAAGTCTTAAAGGAAAACAAAAACATAAGTAAAAATGTAAATCCAAAATTAAAAAATTTTAAAAAATTAATTAATTTTTAATAATTTACATTATTTAAAAAGCAATAATAATAACATTAGAGTATTTGAGATACATTCCCATCGAATTTTTAAAATTTAACTCAACCTCATTTATATTTAATTTGTAATTCATGTATGCAACATATGATTATTATGCTATTGAGTTTAAAAATGCTATTAGAAATTAAACTGCATTAGAGAGGGCTGCAAATAATTATTCTATACAGTACTTATGGATGCATCTAAAGATTTATTTAAGCAACAAAATATAAGTTCTTCTTATACTAACGTTATTATTATTATACTCAGGGCATTTTTGCTAATCCACTGACACGATGGGGACATTTTTCAAAACAAAACAGTAAATAATAAAAAAATTCTAATTTGCTTACCATCCACATTTTTCTATGTCAATTTTTATGATTTTAAGAGTTAAAATATTCTTGAGTAGGAGTTTGTCTTTTTTAAAAGTATTTTTCAACTAGATTATAAAGTTGCAATGTTGAAAATTTATTGAGATTCTAGGTACAGAATTATCAAAAACTTAGTCTCCCACTACCCCTAGGGATATTAATTACCCCTTGCATATTATCTCTGTTTGGATATGTAGGATTCATAATTAATGACTACTCAAATAATAAATCACTTATTTATTATTCCTTTAGGTTAGAAATTCACAATTAATAATCAACTTTAAGAACAATAAATTATCATGGAGTGCTATCAGAATTCAATTATGGACGACGGAATACTAACTGATATCACGAGGGAATAACACGTACAATCGAACTACACATTTAAATCTAAACTACAAAAATTACAGACCTGAAATCTTCTTCGAAAGGAACTTGGAAACTAGCAGAATTTATGAAGAGGCTGCAATCCAAGATATCTTCAATTACCTTTGAACCAAGTTAATGAATCTTGTTCAATAATCTTACTTCCGCTATCAGTCTTCACTTAGTTAAACTAAATTCTTATAAACACTTTCTTAAGCAACCACGTAGTTTACTTTTCAATCCCAAACACGGAGTTCTACTCTATCACTTATATCTATCTTCATTTTTTTTTTTTTTTTAATGTACCAACTATTATTTGCATAGTAATTCAAGTATTGCAAAAAAAAAAAAAAAAAAAAAAAAAAAAAAAAAAATAGCACTAATTAGAGTGACCAAAGAATTCTAAATCAAAATTCCTGAAGCAATGTATGATATCTTCTGTTCCAGTTGAATACTTTTTGATAAGGAAACATCGTGTACAAACTGTTCTTATTTGCACATGTTAAAAGTGTATCATTATACTTAAAATTCCGAAACAGCTGGCAAGAAAGAAACTGTGTTACACTTTAAGTGACATTCGATATTGAACTTGTCTGACAAGAAGCCAACATAAATAACATCAAAGTCGTTGTTTTGTATGTAAAAGTAATTCGTGGACTTCCACCCTCTGATCGGAAACATCTGTTGTCAAAAAAAGTTGAAGCAAGAAAAAGTATTTCTTTTCAAAACGACGGATTCTTTAAATAGAAATTCCTGAAATATTGGATTTTAAAATTCTTATTTACAATAAAAATTTCAAAATTTAAAAAGAAATTAATTTTATCAAAACAGAAATATGTTAATAAATTTCATTTTTTCTTTCAAATTATCTTATTTTAAAATAAAAATATTCAAAATATAATTCAAAATAAAACAGAAATATGATCAGGAAGAGTAAATATGGGGCTTTCTTTCTTCCTTTTTTTTCTTTTTTGCTTTTTTCCTTAGTTATAAACATGAAGTTCAATATTGTAAAAAAAAAATTCATGAATATTATAGTTATTTTTTATCTAAAAATTTATTTAATGATATGCTATATCCCATAAAATTTATAAATAAAAAATAAAGCGTAAAAACTAACTCAAATTAGATTTTTCAAAAATTTTCAAGAGGTTCATCTGTGTTTTAAAAACGTTTATATATGTTTCGCCTTCAAGATAGGTCCTGAAACATTTTAAAAAATTAATTCTTTGAATATATTTTAATATATGTATATAAAATTCAAAGCGAAAAAGTCTTTTAAACAATAAAATATATATAATGTGATTGATTTTTGACTCAAAATTTAAATTGGATTTTGTCTGTTTAAACTACTTTGAAGCTAGAAATATTTTTAAATTGATGAATTTTAAAATATTTTTCTAAAAGATAAAACGGGTGGTGGCTTCAAAAAATGCATGCAATTTGATTTCCTTTGATTTATATGAACTGATTTGTGTTTTACAAACTGTTTTATATTAACTAGGATTTATAAAATTATTAATAATAATAAATGTATTTCGAATAAAATTAATTTGTAATTTACATAATTTAAGGGATTCCTAGTATTACTCTGAAGTACGTGATTAAATTAATGGAAACAAATTCTTTTAAAGAAACACAATATTTGGAACCATGGTAGGTAATTAGCAGGTATTTTTAGAAGCTTAATACAAAATTATTTTTTATACACAATACTATGTATTATAATTTTAAGTTAAATTTTTAGAGCAGTTTTTAAATTTTGCGGAAAATTTTTTCTCAGTATCAATGCAAATATGGTTAAAATTATGATTTTATTTGTGTGAACAATGTTTATCTTAAGCTTTTCACTGTATTTAAACAAACAACAATCGAAGTTGATTTTAACGAAGTTTATATGTGTATATTCTTGCATAGTTTTGTTCACAAACATATAAGTAATATAGAAATTCGAATTCTTATTACAAATTTCAAAAAGTAGTACCTTATTAAAAGTTAATATTTTATTTTAAATGAAAAAGATTTCTTATTAGTTATAAATCTGAAGACTGTGTGTGTGTTAGGCTTGTTTCTCTTTAATCAGTAAAAAAAATAAAAAATAACCAAATAGAGCTAAAAATTGAAATTTTTTTTTCTGACTGACAAAAAATAAGAGCAAGACTCATTAAGGTGATAAAAGAATTAAAATTAGATATTTTATCAATAATAAATATTTTATTTCTGGTTTTATATTTAAGCCAATGATTGCAGGAGAAAACTAATGATAATTACTACATTAAAAAGCGAAGGTTGATAGCATTTTTAAATAATATTAATAATGAATTAAGCATAAAATAATACTAGTCATAAGCGCGTATCACGAGCAATTTACAATAAAAAATAAATACATTTATTGTATAAAAATTACTGCAAATATTCTGAAAAGCAAAGAGGTGGGTATGGTTGATTAATCCAAATTGAAATTTTGAGAATTAAAAAAAAATTATCTAAGCTTACAATATTCTTTCTTTAATTTAACTATAAATATCCTAGCTTCATACACTGTAACACAAAAACCCATGTATAACATTTTTTTATAAGAAATACTGCACTTAAGGGGCTAAAACAATTAAAATAGATTTTTCCAATTTTTGATATAGAATTCCTTTTCTTGAGATCTATCGCACTTTTACTTGTATTCTTCTCTTGACATAAATAAGTTAATTTAATCGAAGAAGCTGATAGGGAAATATACTTTATTGTTTTAGTTAGTTTAATAAAAAATGTTTGTAGCTTTGTCGAATGGTGACTAGGGCATTACTATTTTCATGAGCATAATTAATGAAAGTTTTAAGAAATTTTAAAATTTTGTGCTATAAATTTTCCTAATAATATATTAGTTTACATTTTTATTATTTAAAACTTCTTATCATATCTGAAGCACTTAAGAAAACGAATATTTTTTTATTTATATGTGTAGAAAACACATAAAATATGTTAATGTAATGGTATACTCTAAATTATACCTTGAAATTGTATGCTTAGAAATAGAACCCCTAATTGATTCCATGTGGAGAAGTTATTTTTATCTAAGTATTTTACAACAATACTATTATTCTAGTACTTTACAAGGAACTAACTTGTATCTTTTAATCCGTTTTCTTTTGGCCTTACAATTTTTGCGTTGCATTAAAAATAATTATTTGAGTTAATTATTTGTGTTCTTTGTAGGTAAAAATTAACGTCTTTCATTCACATGGAAAACCATGTCGGCATAGTAATCAAATTCTATATTAAAGAATCTACTCTTATCATATGTCATCTAAATCAGAAATTATATATAATAATAAGGCAAATTTGTGTAATTTCTGTCGAATCCAAGAGAATCGTATTTATTTGATAAAAAATAAGTAAACATTTGAATAAAATTTAATATTTCTCTCTCTCTACTCTCTCTCTATTTTTAAAAATAATTTTTATTCTTAAAAATTTTGTAAAAAAAATTTTTTATATTAATTTTTTATTTATATTATGTTAAGAGTAACTATTTGATTTTTATTTGAACTTATAATATCTCAAATTCTTTGCTTTTTAATTTTATGTATGTATGTATAAAAAGAGATTAGTATAGAACAATATACGAAATACAACGTTAACAATGTTGTCAATCGTGCAATCAATGAAAACATATATGTATTTAATATTCTTTCTTTTCATTTTATTAATAAGATAATTTCTAATTGAAAACTATTTATAATTAAATGTTAAAGATAGATCAAATTAAAGAAATTTGAATAATTTATTTTGATTTATTAAGTTTTCTGCAGGGTTATTAATACTTAAAATATTGCTCCTGACACTATTGATATTTTGAATTCCTCAGACTTCATACCAGTTTTCAAATCTTAAAAATTTCATTAATATGCCTCTAATATCAGATTAAAATTGGACGAAAGAAACAAATCTAAGCTTAAGCTATTCTTTATAACATAAAATATTAATTAATATTTTATTGTATAAATGTTTGTGAACCTTTTTTTTATCGCTAAAAGGGTCTCGTTTTAGGATCTCTTTCTTTATAAAATTAAATAAAAATAGCCTTATAAGAATCACCATAAAACTCATTTTCTTACCTGTAGGAAAGTCAATATTTATAACAAAGAGAAATATCTATTTTAAAAAAGAAACATTATTCTCATTTATTTTCAATTACCGTAGAGCAGTGGTCTTCAAACTTTTTCGACTCATGGAATCTTTAGAACTTTAAAGCGTTTGGGGGGAACCCCTTTCCCCACACATAATCATTCTCTCTTTCTCTGTCTCAATGAACAAATTAATGTAATTTTAATATAATTAATAATATTAATTTGTTACACAAGTGTCACATGTTCATGCATTTTACTTAATAACTGGGATATGTGCTTGCATTTTTTACACAAGCTGCCGAAATCTAGGTCTATTGATATTATCTACAATCACAGTTCATGTTCTGGGTTTAATTCGTTTTTATATTTTATTTTTGTATCCACTCACTTTAAGAAATATTTTTAATTTAAATGCATTTATCTGACGGGCTAAAACGTTTATAGCTGCGTGAGAACTCTTGCATATTTTGTACGAGAATTTTCAACCTAAAGCTTAGGGGTTGTTCTTGCTTAAATTCAAATTTTACACATTGAATTTGTTGACATGTCTATAAATTGCTCCCCTTCTTTTATAATAGATTCTTTATTCCACAAATGAAAAAGATACATTTTTCAATAGAAAACTATTTAGTTCTTCAAAGCATTATACTAATGAGTGCAAAACTATTTCGAGAAACCCGAGACAGTAAACAACAGAATATTCACAATCTAGTAGGTAGTACAGATCTAAAAATACGTTTTAATATTCATTTATTATGTTATAATAAAAAGCTAAGAAGGGTTGCAAAATACAGTTATGTTATGAATAGATAACATTTTCAATTTTAAAAAGACTGGGATAATACATGTATAGTTACACAAACTTCTTAGAGAACGTGAATTCATTTTGTATACATATTTATAATTTTCTTTTTGATTTTTTATTGTGATTCGTGGAACCCCTGGGTATGCCTCATAGAACCCCAGTGTTCTATGGAATGCAGTTTAAAGACCACTATCGTAGAGAATTCGTATTTCACACACAACGCCTATAAAAACTTACCAGTATTAGAAATACAAATAGAGAAAGACGATACTATTAAAATATGTAGAGAATATATGGAATAATGAACTTATAATTTTGGATCCTTTTAAAAGGGTATTAAGTTAAATACTTAGTTTATGTTAAGTAATTTTGATGAAAATAATAGTCATGCATAGTTAATGGTAAATTATTTCCTTCGGAAGATGAGTAAAATATATTCTATAATAATATACTCATACTCGTATTCATAAATAACATCCTTGTGGTTATTTATTCTAAGCACTTTAATACTCTTTGTTAATTGTGCTTAATTAAGTTTGCGTCATTAAATTATTGAATAATTGTTATAGTTAATTATTGTATCACATTGACAAATTTAACCATAAAAAGGGACAATAAATGTATAACAATATGTCTTTCTTTAAGTATTATTAGAATATATTTTTGATCATTAAAAATTGAAGTATTAAAGGAAACTAGTGATAAATATAGGAGATAAACAGAAAGTTGTTATTAGTTCAATATTTTTTTGAATCTAACCAAATATATTTCATTTTCAAACTGACTTTGTAGGTAATTTAAAATTAACCAGTAAATTCGCGTAAGCGGAAAATGAGAAAAACTAAATTACTTAAGGCTTGTTTTAATATATTTAGTATTCAAGAAATGATACAGATTAAATATTTTTATTAGCAAACAAATATATTTATAGTAAAGAAATCATTTATTCATAAATTAAAACACACTTTTTCCATTATATGAAGAACCGTATTTAAATTTTACTGTAATTAAAAAAATTTTCAATCTGTCTTCGATTTTGAACCCTTTAATAGTATTATTAAAAAAGGTAAAATTTACTTACAAGTATGGAAATAATACGCTTTCTTAGAATCGAAATGCAAATAAAAGTAGAAGAAATATAACACTAATCTGAAAATTTGGAAATTAAATTAGCTCAAAGTATTATACTGACTGCGATTATGTTCACTTAAATTGGAATTTTCCTGTGATATTTAATCATAATACTAAAAGTTTCAACATTTTAATTTCTATAAGTTTCCGTATGTCGACTTATACTAGAAATTAATACATATCATTTTGTTAGCTTTATATTTTACTTAGATTCTAAGCACACAATAAAGAATCATGTTGGATGTATAAGAAATGAATAAGATAGAAATATTTTCTTTATGTTTGAACAATATGATAATATGACTTTTATGAAGTGTAGCACTTCAAAAGATATAGTTTAAACTATTCTATTTCTATAATTAAATCTAAAACACAAAGTAAAAGAAAAGCTCATGAGTTTTATTTGTGTCGCCGTTCACGGCTGCTTTCACCAATAAAGAACAGCGTTAGTTCAAAAAAAATATAAATAATAAAATTAAAACAAAATTCTTCTTATTTTTTTACGAAATGAAACTCAAATGGAACTTCAATCTTTTTAAACTATGCACAAGTTTTTTTTTATGTTAATTTATTAATAATTTTGAATGTAAGAAAGGGTTAAAAATAGAGTCACTTTCATCAGTTTTAAACAATCTGAGGCTTATAAATTTAATTCGAACTTATTTTTTTCTTACTTTGACCACCTTCATAAACTTATTGGAAGCCGAATGTTTTTAATACAACAAGAAATTGCCTTTATTTTTGATTACTTTAATTATTCATTTCACTATTCCAGCAAAATATTTCTATTCCATTAAATCTTCAGAACTCAACATACACTATTTAGGTATTTTTTTCCGAGCCAAATCGTATTTTCATCTGTATGATGCTCAAAGCTACCGAAAACGAACACCACGTTGAAATTTGTACCTCGATTGACAAGATCAGTGAGTTAGTGAGAGAGTGACTATTAACATTGCACTGTTCAGCTACTCGAGGGCTTTTGGCGACGGACCTCGTAATTTTGAACTATGGTCAAGTGACGAGAACGACACTTGCTGACAAGATCAAACCGGTGGCATTAGTAACAACACACAAAAGGTCTTTTTTATTTATCAAACTATAGAAATTTTAATCTCGTTACTGAATAAATTTGAAATTTATTTAGTAGCTTCAATTGTACAGGTTAAAAGCATAGAAGTTATTCTGAGTTAATTCATAACTTCTACTATTTTCACCAAAGTTTTCTTTATAACTCAAATATTTTGACGATCAATAAAGCAGTGTAACAAATTTGCAAAAACTAAAATGAGAAAACTTAAGCAGCTATTTACAGTAAATTAAAATTTAATAAATCTATTTTATCAAGAAATTTGATTTTCTTGATTTTAGATATATTAATTCAATTACACATTCTTTAAATATGTAATGAAAAATTTTCTTACAATTTTAGTCAACGATTCTGAGAAATATATCTTAAATAATTAATTAAATTCCTTATCATAATATTAAAGAATGGACCAGAAAACAGTTAATAAGGATATTAAAACAGAATAACCACGTTTCTTTTCAGAATTTTGAAACCTATTTTTACAGATAATATACAAATCTACTTATTTTTACTTTATTTTATTTTATTTATGTATTTGCTTTTAAAACTCCAAACAATATCTTAAGTAAATAAGCAAAAAAGTATAGTTCAATTTCCTATCGGATTGATTTGAATTGAGAACAATAAACTATGCTTTTTAAGGGGGTTCACCCAAAGGACGGCCTGTTTTTTAAGCATTTTTAGAGAATCTTTTTTGAAGAACAGTAAAAAGATAGAACATTAAGTTTTTTCTCATTTATATGTATTTTAAGGGAATGTATATAAATGTTTAGCCAAAAATATCCAATAGAACGTGAGTTATAGCGCTCTGAACACACCCACCTCGAAAAAATGGACGCTCACTTCCTCCACAATTCTGGCTGATTGGCTTATCTGAAATTAAAAAAAATTAACGGCGTTTTAATTTATAAGCTTAAAGGCATAGAATAGACTATACTCAATTGGAAATACCAAAATTGGATTTTTGGTAGACCTCTGAAGAAAAAGTTTCGAATTTCATATTTTTTTTGTTATGTTTTTATTATAAAAAAAATAGAAAAATTTTGAATTTTGGAATGATCGTAGTCCATTTGTTGCGTATATATGAGCTAAGTCTATCCTAAAAATTTGAAGTCATTCGATCAAACCGTTCTTGAGATACGATGGAAGAAAGATAAAAAAGCACAGTTTTGAGAAAAACACTTTCGAAGTTTCAAGTCCGATTAAGACAATGAAAATCTTAATTTACCTTCAATCGGCGATGTATGGTGGCGAAAACTAAAACAAATTCAAGGAAATATTCAATAACTATAGATATTTCCTCTTAAACTTCTACAAACCTGTCTATACTTGTATGAACGCATATTTGCATAGAAGGGTCAATGGTATCAAGCAACTGCACACAATAAACCAAGTCTTCGATTGCCAACTCAGCGCTCCGAACATCTGCTCTTCTAACACTTGCTTCTTTATAACGACTTTGAATTTTTTAAAAAATCACTTTATCACCGTATTCTAGGCATGTTAAAAAAGCAAAATATGGGAAACAAATTTTATTTTTTATTTTTTGAATCCATTACATGGGTGAACCCCTTAAGAAATTGAAAAAGCTTAAATTATATGTATGTGAGCAAGAATTTATAGTTTAATTACATGATAAGAATAAATACTAATTGGCACCATTTACGTAAATTTTAATATTTTGAAACAACTCTTGTTGTTTCTTATGCCACCTGATCGACAGATAAACGAAATTCATCGAGGCTAAGGGCCAGATTTTTATGCCTGTCGTTCGCCTTAGCTTTGAGCACCGAGTTGATCCAAATTGTAAAGAAAACCTTTCAATAAGATTTAACTTTATTTTATTTAGAAGGATAATAGAATGTTTTAATACATGTTTTCATTGACAGATTTTTTTGATGTGATCACCGAATCATTGCCATATTACATAAATTAAATTTTTTTTCATTCAGAACATATTTATAACTTCGAGACTCTTTTAAATGAATTTTACCTATCAGTCATTTACACTTAGAAAGTATATGAAGGTCTAATTTTCATAATATGTGATTTTTAATAAACTCGAATATCTTCCTCGATTACATTTTATTCTCAGAAATAATTTAAAAATTTATTTTAGTAGCATGATTTCTTAGGTATAACTTTTTTTATTTAAAATTTGTATTAAATATATATATATTAATAAATCAGATTAGCAATTACTCAAAAATCATGCAACAAGAATTTTAGAAAATAAATCCTCAAAAACTACAGATAGATAAGAAAAAGGCAAAAGCACAATGTTTTTCAGAACAATTTTTAACTAACACTAAGGACAATACTGCGTACTTAAGCAATTTTTATAGGATATATATATATATATATTTACCGAACCTTCAACTACATCTTTTGTAGTGTTATGTAAATATATTATTATTAATTAAAAAAATATTAAAATGTAAAATTTTATTATCTGTTAACCGTATGTTTATGATTCCAGATTTTAATGGATCTCTCTAGAGACCAGAGTTCTTCAAATTTTTTCGACTCAATTAACCCTTAGTACCCTTAAAGTGCTTTCGGGAAGCCCCATTCCCCTCCCTCTTAGATAAATATTTCATTAAATAATATTTAAAATAGTTCAACATGTTATATAAGTATTTTATAAAAAGACAATTTTAAAAATACTGTCTTTTATTATAAAAATTTGTTAACATAATATATTAATGCAATTCACTCTTACAATAATAACATTAATTTGGGATCCAAGTGTCACCTACCCATGCATTACATTTAGTAACTGGGGTATATGATAACTTTTCTTACTCAAACTGTCAGTCTTGGCTTTTTGAAATTATTTGCATGCGCATTTCACAATTTGCAATTAATTCTTTTGTTTTGTTTTGTTTTTGTTTTTATTTTGTAGCGACTCATATATAGAGAGAACTGTTTTTCCCTCAAATTCATTGTTCTGAATGGTATTAAAATGCTGAAATGTAAAATTGCTTATTTTGTATGAATTTGCAACTAAAATTTACGAGATGTTTTGGCTTTAATTTAGATTTCAACATAGAAACTGTTGAAAAGTCGATAAGCTGTTATTTCTCCTTCATTAAAGGTGCTTTTTCCAGAAATTTAGAAAGATTCATTTTCCATTCGAAAACTATTTAGTTGCACAAAATATTTCACTATATAACAAAAGTAAAATTATTCTGTGGAACCCGGAATAGCAGACAGTAAAATATTTAAAATCTAGCAAGTGGCCCATATAAAGAAAAAAACGCTTTAATGCTCTTTTATTACATTATAGTAAAAGTTTAAAAAGTATGATAAAATGAAGTTATATTACATGTAAATAAAATTTTCAGTTTTAATAATTGAGATGAAATTTAGAAACTTGTGATTACATAAACATTATAGAGAAAGTGAATCCATTTTGCATACATTTTTATTATTTTAGCTTAGATTTTTTTACTGTGACTCGTAGAGCCCCAGGATTTCGTAGAACACAGTTTGAAAACCACTGCTCTATATGGTATGCGTGCACGATGAATCGATGTTTTAATGTTTAAAAAAATATAACGGCTTTTCCCAGATTTTTATTCAAAGCATTTTTCAAAATTAGTAAAAGGAGAGTGAATTTTCGAAAAATATATTTGTATTTTGTGAATGATTATCTATCATTTTAATGTGTACATTATTGTTGAAGAAGCATAGAAACACATTTTGCTTAAGCGCTTGCAATTTCAAAATTATGCAGCAAATAACATAATTCATAAGTAAGTTTTGTTTACTTAACTGTAAATTAGCAAACTATTTCGAATTGTAATCAGTATAATCTACCATCATCATGATTTCATAGATTTTATACATTATGTTGTTGAAATGGTGCTCTTATAGTAATTTCCAAGTACTTTTGTGAATGTTTTTTAAGCCATTCAAAACCTTATCATTGTTTAACTATAATATCTATGAAATTTAATTAAACAGTACAACTAAAAATTGTTGCAGCGTAAAATCAATACTGGTTCACCTGACTCGGTTCAAAATTATGCGTAAGTATCTTAAGATATGAAATAAATCCGACGTAAACAAGGGGATTGAGGGTGCACCCCAACCCCCTTTTCAAAGACGATAATTTTTAAAAAAATTTACCATCGAAATTACTTGTTGGCGTCTTCATCTACGTTTTCTTAGATCCTCCATCCCTATAAAAGAGGTATGTGTACACTACTGAATATATCACTTAATATAAGCAATTATAAACACATTATTATTCTGGTATTTTAAATAATTTTTTTTAAAAAAAAAGGAATCATCAAGTAGTCTTAGAAAAAAAAATGTTGTAGTTCAGGCTAAAATATCATTGAAATAACATCACTTCTGCAGAAATTTTCTAAAAATGATTTTTAAAATTAAACTGATTTACATTGAATAAAATTTAAAACTAAGCAATGATTTTTACAGTAAGTGTAAATTGCATCAGATTATCATAAGCTAGTAAATTTAAAGTAAAATTATTTTAAACAAGTCAAATATATATAATTAACATTTTATCGCATATAAATAATAAATTGTTAGCTAACTTGTAAATACAGAAACTTTTAATTATTCATATAAACCAATATTTCGAAGCAATGCAATATTTTTAAAGTCAGTTTTTAAGGAAAGGGCGACTAAAAAAATTAATAAAAACTACTTTAAATAACACATAAAAAGTTTCGTTTTTGTGATACTCATAATTTTTACGTAAGGCTGATCAAGAATTTACATCTTAAGAAAAAATTTTTTCTCATAAAAGGATTGAACACACACAAAAAAAAATTAAAGCTTTCAATCATAGTTTAATGTTACTCCTTTGGTTTTGTATGTATCTTAAAAAAATAAACACGAAATAATGGAGAGGAATGCTAATTTAAAAATTTGAAAAATACGGTTGTATAAAAGTATCCCTGTTAAAAATCTTTAACGATCTAAATTATACATTGCATTTTAAGAGTACGAACATTAAATAATTTAATTTTTCAACTATTTATGCATTTTTACTTTTACTCAAATATACTTTGAATTAATTTCATTCTACCTTTCTATGAAAAATTATTGATAAAATATCCTTTTAGTGTTGAAAATAATTATAAAAATTTACCTTTATGATTTTAGTTTATAAGGATAATTAAAAACTAGTTTTTTTTTGCTGTTGTAGTGATGATGTTGGCTACAATGAGATAATTTAAACAAAAATAGGTAAACCAATATTTTTTTTAGAATTAAAAACGAACTTTTTGCAAGAATTTGAAGATAGATATTCACCCTTATTCCATATGCATCATAGAATAAATAAAATCTAGTACCAAATTTCAAGGAAAATTTTTATTAATTAGTGTATTCTGTAGTGACTTAGATTTAATTATTGATTTCATTAGACTTGCAGAGTGTTTTGTTTATAGTTCGTTATACTCTTATGATTTCTGAGTAAAATAATACGGTCTCATCTATGTAAATTTAGTATTAGCCTGATTGTTATTGCTTGAATAATGAATATGTAAATAATTCAAAACCACTATACAGTGATAAACTGTTGATTTAGTAAAGTATCAGTAACTAATTTGCAATTAAATATTGCATAAAAAACATTACATTTTGAATCGTCTTAATCAATTTAGAAGTTATTAGTTTAACAAATAATATGCTTTGTTGTGAAAACATTACAAGAAAAAGTTGAATTTCTTGTATTATGCGTTTTACAAATTACTTTGAATGCAATATAGAATTTGTGAGATCCATCGTACGAAAAAATGTATGAGCATAAAATATTTATAATACCTTAGATTTAGTTTATTATTAATGTTTTTCAATAGAATGTTTGATGGAAAAGAATACAATGATGAGTATTAAGTAGCAATTATTTCAAAGAGTAGGAGATCTAATGAGCAATGCAAAAATAAAAACATATATTTTTATGTTACAGCATACATTCATAAATCCCATTATATTTTTCAATTCAATTTCACCTTTTCCTTATGTTTTTTTTCTTTTATTTTTCTATGACAAGAAAAATTCTGTGCATAGCATTATTGTTGAGGCATTCAAACACGTTCCGGGTATTTTTTAAGAAATAGCATACTAAAACCTATATATACTTTCTTAGATATCAATACCAATAAATATGAATACTAAATTAGAAATACTTAAGATAAATTATCCACATTTTACAAAAATCACGACTCTAAGTGAAATTTTAGCAGTTTTTTAAAAAAATTTTAAGCAATTTAAGGCAAAAGGTAAAATTTTATATCAATAAAATCGTTACTAAAAGACACAGCATACATTTATTTAGTGAATGAAAAAAATTTTAATGCTTTATTTTAAAATATAAAAATTTTAGAATTGATCGAATAAATATTATAACAAATGAAGGTATAAGAAATAACAGGTCACAACTCAAAAATATATTCATGCAATACAAATTACTTTAGTACATTCCACAAAAAGTAAAATAAATATCAGGTTCAAAAAGCTTCATAGAAATGTATTTCTGATATTTTGAATTGCTAAAAACCATGATAGATCTGCAATTATATATATTTAAATGTCCTCTTCAATTATACTAACGACCCATTTCCAGTTTTTAAAAATGCATATAATTTATTGCAAGCGGCCTCTCTAGCTAACGTAGAAACAAAGTAAAATATCTTGTGTAAAGCTAAAAGATTGCTCTCTATTCAATAGAATAAAAAATATGTGTTTTGACCAAAATTAGTCTGAAAAATTCACTTTATGATCACCTACAAAAAAAAAACTTTAAAAAACAATTTGTTTTTTACAAGAAAGCCACAAACATTTTCAAATTAATGACCCAGTTTTATTTTAATTATTGATTAAAAACTCTTTATTGATTTAGAGAATTCAACCCGATGCGTAATTTTAAATACAATGTATTAAAATATAGTGTAAATTGGTTCCAACTAAATGCTTCTTGCCTGTACTCCTCACTGGCAAACTGTCTTTCCCGTACAACTCCAATGTCACGCAGCGATAAGCGCTTCACAAACACCAAGCGCGCTCCCAACCACGTGTTTTAATCTAGGCGTGGTTTGATATCAATCCCGTCAACCAATCCTCCTTCTTGATTCCACCTCGGCGCGTGCGCGGCACGCGACTTACATCCAATGAGATCACTCTCCTGGAACCACGTCTCTCACTTTGATGCTCCCCTTCCTCCCTTCCCACCCGGAGGGAGTTAGTATCAATCTCAATCATAAAGACAGGCTGCGCTTTCAAGAGTTGGCGGTTCAAAAATAATTTTTGTCGTTCCCCCCTGTCATTTCTTCTTGCTTTTTTCTCTCCTCGTCTCTGCTCTGCTCTCTCTCTCTCTCTCGCTCTGCCGTTCCTTCCTCCTCCTTACTGTGTCTGAGGTCGTGTCTTGTTTTTATTATGAGACAAGTATGCGACGTGTTATTTTGAGCCAGTCCTCTCGTCAAATCTCCCCTGCCTTGGCGAATTTATTCGGAACAATAAAATAAAAGGAATTCCAGCGATTGCCCCTCTGGCAAACGCAGCCTTTTGGTTGGTTGCAAAAAGGTGTATTTAATGTAGATGCAGCAGCCAAGTCCGAGTTATTATTGGAAGTAAAAGAAAAGATAAAGAGCCGTTGGGGAAGGGTGTCTCTTCGCTCACGCTTCCTTCTAAAAAGGATGGAGACTTTGTCCTCAGTGAGGGTTACTGCTTCATAACTCTTCGAAGTGTTGGTGTGGAGACAGACCCCCCTGCTCAGCCGTCGTTTGCTGGAAGTAGGCCCTTGAGAGCTGAACTTTTGAATCGTTAGAGACCCCTAGAGAGTCATCGACAAATTGCAGGATGGCTGATGACAAAGGTGAGTGGAGTTGTTGCATTTTTGCAGAACATTCCTGAGGACTTGTAAAAATTATGCCTGCATTTCACCCTATTATCAAAACTTTTGTAGTTAATTTAAGCAATTTATTTTATCATAAATTTGCACCTATATTCACCAATTTCAGTAATAAAAAATTTTGTTAATTTTTAATTTTTTTTAAATGTTACAGTTTTGGTGATGGGTATTTGCATGGAAAATTGGCATCACTTTTAAATCTTTTTATTTTTATAAATTTTTCAACTTTATGAAGAAACTGGCAAAAGATTACATTAGAAATATATGAAAATATGTATATAAATTATTTAATTTTTCGTAAATTTAAATGGTATTTATTGTAGCTTCTTTTGAATTTTTATTTCTGATATAAAGACATTAGTTAAATTAAACTTCATCAGTAAATAAGTTTTCAGCACAACCAATCTAATATAAAAATATTTCTTTAATTTTTCTGAAATAGACTCTCCATTTCTTTTGCCTAGATTTAGGGAAATTATTCTCTGCAAAAGACCAAATTCATCAATGGCTTAAATAATAAACATTACTCTTTCTTCAGTTTCCTAAATAAAATAATCTAATATCGATGGAAAAAACAGATCTCTCAAATCTCTCTCATGATTAATTTCTATAAAACGATGTATGTTTTATCCTGAGGTCGCGAGCTCCCTTTCATTCCTTCCATGATTCAATGATTTATGATTGCGGTTAGACTTGAAGTCGACAACTTTTTCATAAGTTAATCACTCATAACCGCAAAAGAAAAAGTATTTTTGGAAATTAAAACTACCAATTCATCTTTTTTAATTGTGGTAGTAACTTGAGAAGAACGAGAAATAAATATAAAGAAAAAATTATATCATGCTCTTGCTTCTCACAATAGTTTATGTTCTATTGTGAAAAATTCTGCATATCGTAGAGATACAAATTAGTTTTATTCACAGTAAATTTGCACTCGAAAGACTCCGTATGCACTTCAATAATGTAATACAAAAACCTCTTCGCTTATTTGAATACGGAATGAAGAGCGCATGCTCAGAAACTGGATCAATCTTACCTTGTCCAACTCAGTCTAAATCTGTTTTCTTGTATACCTCTGGTTTCTACTTTATTTTTTCTCTGTTAAATGTTTTTTTTAACTCGAGTTAAATTTCATGTAACTCTTTTAATATTCAAGATAAACTTCATAAAACGCAATTAATAATTGTTGTTGTAATATATAAAAACTTGTATTTGATCAACGTAAATTGAAACGACAAGAAAATGTTTTAAGTAACATTTGTTTCTCGAGCGAAACTGAAGCGATGTTTATCCCTCAATGTTAGCAGATTCACTGAAGTAAAGATACAAAAAAACATAAATGGTTCAAAGAACAATGCAATGGAATTAATTTTTTCAAGGTTGCATGCATAGCAGAGGACTCGGTAAACACTTATGCAGATCAAGAAATAAAATATCTCTCAATGATTTATATTTTAATTTTATAATAATTGGAGAATACTTTCAGGGATTTTTCTTAGTCATATTCTGGAAACAAAGATTTCTTATTCATCACATGTTTAAATGAAAAGAATCAAACGTTGAAACTCCTCAAAATTTCACTTTATAAAATTTAAACAAATTTGACAAATAGATCTTTGCAAATATTACTTTTAGTTATAATTTAGCTATTTTTTAAAAAAAAAATCAGTATCTTTAAATTCCTTAAAAAATCACTTAATGCAGCTATTGATCTCTTAAATGCATTTTTGTGAATTTAAACATTTCATTTAGTTGGTTACACATATGTGTCCACCTCTACCAATTATTTGTATAGTATTTTAAATTTAGAGATATAAGGGGGGGGGGAATGTGACCAAAGTATAAGAATAAGAAAACAAAATTTTATTACTTATTGTTAAGGGTTTATTGTATCATGAATTTTCGAAAAGCTAGAATTTATGGTATTAATTACAGAAGTATACAAACAAGAAAATTTTGATTGATTTGATTAGAAATTTATATTCTATTCAAATATGAGATTTGATTAAAATTTTAGAAAAAATCATTTTTGTTATTGTATTATTTTATTTTTATTCGTGAGAAAGAATTTAATGATTTGTATTTCATAAGATTTTAAAATAAAATAGGGAGAATAAGAGTAAAAGTAATATTTATTTACCTTTGATCACATAAAACTACCATAAGAGTTTTCATAATGATAAATTTATACTGAAGAAGTGCAAATGAAAGTGGCTTTTCCTAATCAAGTTTTGTTTCAAAGCATTTTTTAAAGTTCGTTTTAAATAATACGTTGCATACATAAGCATAAAAGGAAATTTTAATAATTTTTTTTTGTAATTCCAAATATTTTTCCACATTTAATAAAATTATATTAATGTGTTTGAAGAACGAAGATATGAGAGAATGTTGAGAGCGATAATACTCAAACTATGTTTAAAAACAGTATTGATATTTTTAAATGGAAGAAAATTTTACTTAATGCATATTTGAAATACATTTTTTTTCTATTTTAATAAGTCATTCGGTTAGTAGGACAATGGGTACTTTAAAAAAATTCTGCTTTGAAAACTCGAACACACACAAACATATATATATAAAGACAAAATTTGAGAAGAAATTATATATAGGAAGAAAAATTTACACTAATAATAATAAATTGATCACAATAATATAAGATTCATTTAAACAAACACAGGTAATAAATGTTTATTAATTAAATTTTCTGACATTTTTGCAAAATTCTCCACCTTTTTATAAATACTCCATTTTAAGTACTACAAAAAAACTACAAGAAGAAATTTTTGATAAATAGATTTACATTTCATTTTTTACAATTTAAAAAATACAAGAACTACAAAGAAAATTACAGTTTAGGAAATAAAAATTTTGTTTGCGTTGTATTATCCAGTTTAAAAATTTTCAAATTTTTATTGGTTGGTTTATTTAATTTTTTAAATATTTCGTGTCTTTATAACTTTTCTGTACGTGCAAAAATACAAAAATTTAAGTAAAGATTTTTAAATATTTTATTAGCTTATAATTAAAATTGGAATTAATTCAATTACATTTGTTTTCACTTCTATTTTCTTAAACATAATTGTATGTAAGATAAATAATATGCATGAATAAATTATATGTATAATATATATATAAATTATATGTTCATATCTTCAAAAATATTTTTAAAACGTAAGCTATTTTTCAGATAAGGTAAAATATACATTCAGATTAATTTTTTATAAAAATATTAACATTTTTTACTCTTAAAATTATTGTGAGTTATACATACTTTTTACAAAATCATATGCCATTTGTTTGATACTGACAAGAAATATTTATTTTTTATTTCAATTTCTTATTGGACAAATTTCTGTGAAATTAAAAGGTCTTGAAATGTTGTTAAAATAGAGTTAAAAGTATCCTACTTTTAATGATATTTTAAAAATTTTTACAGAATATAGAAGTTTTTTCTTATATTTTTTATCTGATTTAGACAAAATTATTTTGAGGGAAATTAAACATACTAATTAAAACAATAATTTGTGGGCATATTAATTAAAAATTATTCAAGAAAGTTTTATGCCATAAAGATTTTTCAAATGCTTTTTAGACAAACATTTTTTTAGTTTAAGCATTTTTTTTTAAATTTTCACCTCGCTGAGAATTATAACTGAAGCAATATTCCTGCAAAATAAATGAATTCATTTTCACCCCATATATATTACAGTCCATTTACTTAAAATACTTGTTGCAAAAATTCAAATCCTTCATTATTGCTTAAAAAAGGTTGCACATTTCCAAATGATTTTATGATATAAAAAGTTTCAAAAACAAATGCTTCTATATATATTATATAATTACAATGCTACCTAAGGTCTAAGAAATTATATTGGGGAAGAAAAAATTAAAATGCAAGGTTATTATTATTATTATTATTATTAAGTAATAAAGTCTTCTTTCAAGGAAAATAAATTTTTTAATGATCCCTTTACAATCTGGATAGCGCTTAGAGTAAATAATACAAACTCGAAGGATAAGCAAGTTGATCGATATAGAATATAAATATTAAAATATAAATATTTTAAAAAAATTATTTGAAAAACTGACAATTGTAAAAAAACAAAAGCCTAGATACTTTTAAATAATCAGTATGGAATCAGACAAACTCTGAATGATTCCATCACATAATAATAACTCTGCAATTAGCTTCTATTAAAAAACGAAACAAAATAAGAGTTCTAAATTTTTATTAAGATATCCGACTAACCTAAAACTGTGAATTTTGCAACAAAAAAAAATGAGAATTTTTTTTATGATTTTATTTTATGGACCATCTTATTAGCTTTATAAAAATACCAAGTTTATCATTTTCCGTTTACTAGATCAAAAACTACAAGTGTTTTAGTAAAATGAGATGCCATTACTTTAAGCAAAATATCATACATTAAAACGCGTTTTACTCAAAATGTGGTTTTTTGAAAATAATCAAACGGGGGGGGGGGGGGTCAGCGATTGCTAAAAAAGTTTTGAACATAATTAACTGAAATTTTTTCTGTAAATTCTGTATAATAGTAGAATTGTTTTAACCTGCAGATTTATCAATCACTGTTTTATTACAAAATTTGCAGTCCCTTATGTGAATATAATCACTGTCTTTTTAAGCATTTTGATATAGTAACCGAGATAAAGTGCTCTAGTTTTTGTAAAAAAGAAAATATTTCTTATCCTGAAAGTCATTTCAAAAATGAGTAATATAACAACACATCAGAATTCAAAAATCGAAAATTTGTTCATAAACCTTTGGTACAGAATGGATCCCGTTATGCTATTTTTTGTCAATTTTTACCCATTTTTTCCCATTTTAGTAATAATAATTTATTTTTCTCTTCTTAATTTTAGCACATTTTTCTTAAAATGCACTAAATAAATCTAAAAATAACAAAAAAATCCCCATATCTCCTTTATTAAAAAAAAGTTGTCGCAACCAGTCGGATACCTTAAATGAGAAGGATTCAATTTTGTTTACTGGTCAAGTTTGTGACAACATTTAATGAAACTAACCCTAGAAAATGCGTATGACCTACATTTCCCTTACCTTTTCCGCAAGACACTGGTAAAAAGCGAAAGTTTCACGGCTAAGCATGACCTACTTTCCATTTAAGGAGGACCCAGGAGGGTGAAAAGAAAAGAAGGAAGGAAAAGAAAAGAAACAGAAAAAAGGGCGATTTAAGAGTAAAAGAGGAGGTAACAGGGCAACACGAGGGTAAATTAGGGAAAGTTAGACAGCAAACGCGTGCTGGGTACAGGTGGGGTCACAGTCTGCTTGACTTCTAGGGGAGCCGTTTTGGGGGTGCCCCAAGGAACAAGGGACGACTTTTTAGGCAGATACCGTTGCTCTGATCTGAAAAAAGAAGCAGGGATCTCTTTCTCTAGGGACATTGTTGAGTATCGCTGAAAGGCCTAGGATTTGAGTCATGTTTCGCCTCAAGAGTAGGGCACGAGGTAATGGGGGTGTGAGCTAGAAAATGAGAACTCCCATGTTGATTTGTCTAGGAACATTTTTGAATAATAGATTCAAACGATAATGAATAGGCTGAAGAATTAATTTTCTTATACCACTGGGAAATGATTGTCTCCAAACTTGATATATATGACAATTAGTAATTATATAATATCTGCTATATAAAATATGAATTAATTTTTTTCTCTTAATATTAAACCATTTGTACTGGTAATATTTTGGATGTAAGGACTACTTATAATTAAAGCCAGTCTCTTCTAAACTAGATTGCGAAATGTTTTTTACTATTTGTTTGGTTTGGTTTAATTTAGTTTGATCTGTTCGCACCTCAGAGCACAACGAGGGGGCGGCTGGTTTATTATTTAAAAACCTCTAATTTTATTCTAAACTTATCTGGTTGCATGAGCGGGATTTCCTTCTCTTAACTCCTCCACTTGTAAATAAATAAGTTGAGCTTATCCTACATCAATCCTCTTTATTCCTCATGGTAATTTTGGTAGAACCAGGTCTCAAGTCATGACCGCTAGTAGAGCATAGCTTTGTGTCCTTTAATAAATAAATTGGGTATACCAATTCAGTATAAAAGCCATGCTGAAAAAATATTTTTCAGCTCTTGATAGCTTATGTGGCAAGCAACTCATGTCATAAATTCTTGGTAAACCCTACGAAACGAAATTTCAAGCGTATTTTCCCTATCCGATGGGGAAATTCGAGTTAAAAGAGAAAATTTTGATTATTTTGCTTGGAACTTCGCAAAGATAATTTCTGTTTCGTTTAATTTTTGTTAATGTATGTAAAGTCGTCGTCTGATTTTACGCTGTTATTCTAGTAGTTGTTCTGCATGTTACAGGGTTTGGTTTGCTAATAAGAGGGTGAAAGAAAGTTTGAAATGTTTGTTTTAAATTGAATGACGTGGATCTTAGAATAAGGAAATATATTACAACATATATCGCTTGGTAGCACTTACTGCATTTGAAAATGTACAGTTTGTGTTCTGAAGAAGCTATACGAGCTATAAATATGTGCTCATAAAAATATGTTTAAAAAATAAACATAAAAAAATATCAAAAACTAAATATAAAAAATATAATAGAGTTTCTTTAAAGATTATTCTTGAATAAGAGAATTTTTATTGCTTTGAATTAAGATATTAAAATTCTAATTCAAGAATTAATTAGAAATGTATTTGTGAAAAATACAAAACTTAAAAAAAAATACCTCCTTTAGCATCTTTACCTATTCAGCTTGGTTAAAAGTTCATACGGAATTAAACAACTTTTCAAAAAAATTTCTAAATTCCACGAATTGTTCCCTGAAATTATTAAATCTGAAAATGGGATCTATGCCACGCAATTGTTGCATTCCAAATCGTAGTATATTTTTAAATATAAAATTTACAAATAAAAAATGGTTTTGAGTTACAATTTTTTAAATAACATATAATATATACAATACAAATAGATAATATAGAAGTATATTGATTTATTTTTTAGAGTATATTTTAAGTTTTTTAAATAAATAAATATTATATTTATTTATTTTTACAGTCAATTTATTTGATATTATATACTTGCCTTTTGGGCGGGAACTGTGTAAAGCTTAGATTTGTTAATATATGAAATATTTACTTAATTTGTATAAATTTTGTAGCTTACGATTTCCCATAAAATAGTTAAAATTACAAAATATACAATAAAACAGCTATATAATTCAAATAAAGATACAAAATTCTTAACCTTAGAGCAGAAAGGCAAAATAACAGCAAACTTCAATATCAGGAAAATGGAATAATTAAACTTGGGTAGAAAGGTACAAAGACTATGTAAGCTACTACCGAGTAGTTTGAAAAGTTAGAAATTATACTAAATATAAAGTTATCGCAATCCAAGTTAAATTCATATAAAAATTGTAGTATAAATTTGTAGTAGTTTTTCAAGCAAGAAGTGCAATTCAAAGAATCAGTCCTCTTAAACTGCTTCCAAAACACCTTTCAATTCATTTCGATAGTGCAGTTCATTTTGATTCTAGACATATTTGTAGGGACAACTACAGAATTGAACATAAGGTTTCTAGCAATTGCCTTTAAAACGCCTCCGAGTATTTTTAAAGTCACAAAATTGAACACGTAGGTGTGATTTTTTTTAAAAAAAAAACCCTTATCAGATAAGATGAAAAATAAGGTATAAAGACAATGTTCTGTTCGGATTGGTAATATATTTATTTCTTTTGTTCTTAATTAATTTGTTAATTTCAAATTTGTACATTAAGAAAAATATTTTTAAAACTATACTGTTTTACTCCGTAAATTCATTAAATTTTACATATGCTTGATTTCCCCAAATACGTTTGAGTAAACCCCAAAAGTTTAAAATTTTACACGTATGATCAAATTTTTTTTTAAAAAAATTGCTTTCTCCCGCAGTTATCTTTCGATTGCTGCCCCAATTTAAAAAGTATAAATAGTATTTAACAAGAAAAATTTTAAGTTTTTTTTTTTTTGAAGAATTATGATTTTTATGACGTATAAGTTGTATTTTAAAATACTGCTGATGGCTAAAAATAGGGACAGAATAAGGACTAAAAAGAATCTTAAATATTTAAATAAATAAAAAATCATTATAAATATATAACAAACAAACCAGCATATTTACATACTGAATACATATTAGATCAAATAATATAATTTTTAATTTCATATAAGATTTTGCGTATTAGCAACAGTTATTGTTTTGAATATGATCAATGGCTACTTTCCAAGCAATCTCCTAGTAATTAAGTACTAAACGTATTAATAAACTGTTATGTTTTTTTAAAGCATCTTGTTTAAATAAATCATCATGAACTCAGTCCTATACAAACACACAAATCCCCACAAGCACGCGTATAACCAAACACACAAGCACATACACAAATACGCATATACCACAGTTATTTATCTTATATATAGATTCGTTACAATATAAGTTGGAGAACACTAATTATTTAAAATTCCTTAATTATTTTCAATTATAACACAGAATTTTGAGTTGAAAATTAGTGAGTATTTTAAATTTACTCAGAAGATTAAACAAAGATGCATTTTTTTTTCTTGCTGGTCCATTCCTATGCCTCATTATGCAACCATCTAAGATTCTGATGAGAGCCACTTAAGGAGCGTATGCAATATAAAGACAAAATAAACAAAACAAAATGATAGTGGAGCGAGAGATTTTGGAATTAAATAAAAGACATTGAACAAAAGAATTCAGAACTCAGTTATGGTCACTTATCTTGACTCATTGTTACTTTTAAACCTAGTGAAAAGAACAGTAAGAAGATCGTACAAAGTATAACTCAGAGAAATATAATTTCTTAAGAAATTTTTTCCTTTTTTCTATCCTAATTTATTAAATTCCAGTGAAAAGGTATTGTTGATATATTTTTATAATTTTAAGTTATTTTAAATTAGCTAAGAATTGTCCAATACAAAGAAATCTGTTGCCAATTAATATTTATAAACATAAATTGATATTTTTAATAAACATGAAGACTCTCGACTGCATGATATAGTATTCTTTTTATTTCTTGTAAAACCTTAATTATTTTTGATGAAATAGATTTTACTTTGAATTAAAAAGTAAATTAAATGGCCATTTTTGTATTCACTGTAATTTTTTTTATGTAAATAAGCTTAAATTTTACATTTAGATTATATATGAATGCCTTTTAGCTTTAAAATCAAAATATTCCTTTCCTTATTAATACCTTTATGTTTTAATTTTAACTTTCTCTGTAAGAGATCTTTAACCTCTCTGCTTAAGATTTAAGAACGTGAATTTCATTTAAAAGGGTGATTTTCGTTCATATTCTTCATTGAAATTTAAAATAAACTTCACTGCAAATGTAAGTATGGTATTTAAAACTACCGTATTTATTCGAATCTAAGCCGCATCCCAAATTCTCAACACGCTTTTGTGAAAAAAATATTGCAAAATGGTTTTAATATCAATATTTACGAAATTAAAAAAAATTAAAATGAGAATTAATAACAGATGAATAATTAATATATTTTATTAAAAACTTAAATATATAAATGAATTTGATCTTACAATCAGTATCATGTTCAATTTCCCCCATCCAACGAATATTTCTGCCTTCGATTCGAAGCCGCACTCGATTTTCAGTAGCTTTAGCATTGGAAAAAGTGCGGCTTGGATTCGAGTATAAATGCGGTACTTCATATTTAACGATTTACACATATATGCATGAATAGACGGCTATTGATTAAATACAAACAAGAATTATTCAAATAATACTATTTTTACAAGTCTTTAAAATGTTTGCCTAAATGACTAAATAATATATTAAATTATAACGCTTAAAATTCATTATGTATATATGCGATATTATAGCAGATTAACCTTTAGAGATTTTAGAGTGTATCGATCACATAAATTAATTACTTTGTTCGAAGAGTCAAACATAGTAGGAAGCAATTGTGTCTAATTTCAAAGATCAAAGCCTAAACTTAAAACACACACATCACTGTTATTATTACTAATATTATTATTTTGCATAAAACTCAACCAAATAAGTTGCATTAAAGTCCTTTAAGTGAACTGATATAAAACGAAGGCATTATACCAGGTACAAAAGGTAGTAAATTTGATTCATAAACCATTATGTGCATTAATCATTTTGAATAAAGGAAAATGTAAAATATTTATGTTGTTATTTTCCTAGTTTTGATAAAATCCTCGCTTGACTAGTATTTAATTCGAAATTTTTCTGGAGAACTTCAATAAAAGTAAATCATATGGGAAGAAAACAAACAAACAAACAAATAAAGCAGTATAGTTGTTTGTGCATACCCAGTTAAATAAAGGAATTTTCACCTAATTTGTCCATATAGACTATGGAATCAATTAAGTTCCTTAAGGGTATACGACTACTCTGTAGCGAATTTCGCCAAATATTGACAATTTTTTTAGGGTTTTATTTTGTAAGCGATCGTATTAGCTTTATAAAAATACCAAGTTTATTATTTTCTATTCACTAGAACAAAAACGACAAGTGTTTTAGTAAAACCAGATGGCATTACTTTAAGCAAGATGTCATACTTTAAAACACGTTTTATTCGAAATATGTTTTTTTTTTAAATTTTCGAACAAGGCCAGCGATTGCTCAAAAATTTTTAAAAATAATTAACTGAAATTTTTTGTGTATGCTCTATATAATAGTAGAAGTGTTTTAACCTCAGATTTAACAATTACTATTTTATTATAAAATTTATAGTCCCTTATATGAATGTAATCACTGTTTTTAAGCAATTTCGTGTAATACTAAGATAAAGTTTCGTGTAATACTCTAGTTTTTGTAAAAACTAAAATACTTCTTATCCTAAAAGTCATTTCAAAAATTAATGGCAAAGCAACATATCAGAGTTGAAAAATTGAAAATTTGATCATAAATTTTTTGTACAGAATAGGGTTTGTTAAAGTATTTTTTTTTGTAAATTTATTTCAGTTTTCCCCCCACATTTTAGTAATAATAATTTCTTTTCATCTTCTTAATTTTAGCATATTTGTCTTCAGATATACTAAATGAATCTAAAATCCACACAAAAAATCTCTATATCTACATCTAAAAAAAATAAAAGTAGTCACAAGTAGTCGGGTACCTTAACATATCTATGCAGGAATCTGACTTATTGCTTAGTTTCATCAATATCGAATGTAGTATAAATCTTCATTTTGTCTTTCAAAGAATAAAGAATACATTTTACAGGATCAAAATCTCCATATTGGTTTTGAATTTATATTAAATAATCAGAACTTTTTCTTTTTTAAACTCTTCAGTTTGACAGTCTTTAATTACCTAAAACTTCAAACTAACAAGTTAAAAATTCCTTCATTTAGCTATAGCGAATATTTAAATCAACTTCTTCACTTTTTATACTATAAAACCAATTTATAATCATATAAATGGGTTTGTCAATTTTACGTAAACTTTTCATCATTGCATATAAGACCTTTTTCCGAGTAATATTATCACATTATCATGATTACTGTTCGTCTTCCATTTTATGAGATAAGAATTATTTTTGTTTGTTTCCATCAGAATAAAAATGAAAAATCTTTCTTAGAAACAAAATCTGTTGATTATGATCCTCATGAGTATAGATACTTATCTTAATGACCACCGTAGAGCTTCTATTATAATTATGTTTTTAATTGCTTTAATACATATTTCGAAACAAAATGCTTTTATTTTTATTATATTAAGTATGTGATTTTATTGAGTAAATGCGTATTAATAATCTTATTTATTGATTTTTTAATCCGTGGTACCGAAAAGAGCTTTAGTCTCAAAAGATATTCATACTTATTCTTACCAAAACAGACTGTAGAAAAATGTCTAAAACATCTGTTGCAGTAAATACTTTGAAATTTTGAGGAACATATCATCTATAGATATAATATCGAATTGGACAATAAGTAGAAGAGAGAATATTCTAGGAGAACGAATTCTAAGCAGAATAATAATAACATCTGACCTTCTAAACAAATTTAGTTTACAGGATAGTGCTGTTTGTTCAACTTGCAATAGAATTAACGTTTTGGAACATATATTGTTAACTTGCATAAAATATACCTGTCACAAGAATGAACTCTGGAATATACTTCAAATAGATTCCCCAAGTACTATCACCTTCAGAGAACTTTTAGAGAAAGACACATCAAATAAAAACATATAAAGAATTTTTTTGAAATACTTTGATATCTACTATTTGAAGAAAATAACGTTTAAAAAAGAGTTAATAGCCTCTATCCATCATCATAGAAATATCGTATTATTGTGATCAGGGGATAATAGACTTTGCTGCTCTTAATCCCACAAAACCTGATCTGTAAATGAAACTAAAATTATATGAAGCAACTTCACCTAAATAAGAATCATCATGTTCCAAAAAAAGACGAGAATAAAAATTTATACTTTGTTGGAGTATTACAATCTTTATCGAGACTTCATTATCAGTAATAAACATACAGAGCAATTTCGGTCAAATGAACCAGCTTTAAAAGGTGTTATATTTGTGTTAAAATGTGTTTGATTTAAATTCTTCAAAAACTGTGTTTGTTTGAATTTTACAGAAAAAGGGCGAGCTAAGTCGCAGTTAAGGAATCATTTTATCAATTCCACACAAAAAATAATAACTCCACTAAAACCTTTCCCCACATATTTGTTATCTTGCCAGAAAAAACACCGAAATATAAATACAAAATCCAAAGTTACAACCCGATTTTGCTTCCATAAATCAATCTGAGTTTAGGAACAGGGGAATTAACATCAATTCAGAAAAAGTTAATACTTTGTTTACATTTTCTTGATAATTTATAGAGAGTATTCTGTCCTGGAATTTTCTTGTGAACATCTCTTAACCGCTCTTAAACATTTGTTGTTGTAATCCGTTGTTTGTACAATCTTTTCTTTTTTTTTCATTTTAAGTAAGACTCATGTTTTTCCTCTTAATGTCTTAACCTAGAATGAGTATTGGTGAAGAAATACTTCTTAAAGTCAGCTTAGACAAACTTATTATACATAAAAGAATCACATATTACTTTTTCTGACATTTAATACCATTATTCTATCCAAAAACATGTATTTTACTTAGAAAATATAAAGCATATCATGTTTTGGTGACGCAAAATTATTTTTAAATTGTTTTTTTAGTAATCATTTTCTGAAAATTTTTGGATATACTCCTCTTTAAAATAAAGAAACAATGTGGATAGTTTTTTTTAATATTATCTAATATGATAAATATTTAAAATAAATATATGTAAATTGTTTTTATCGCTTAGGATTTCTTAATGTAAAAAGGGAATAAATGCAAAAGTTTTATAAACCCATTTATATGTTTACAAATTTATATAATTTTAATAATTTAAAGATTTTAAGAATGCTTAGAATTTGAAAGTTATCTATTTTTTACATATCCTGGAATATATTATTTTAAAAAAATGGCATTCAAATTTAAATTAGGATTAAAATTAAAAAATAAATTATAGATTTTATAATTGTTTTGTATCTTTTAAAAATATTTTACATTTCTACATAAACGAATAATATTCCTGAAATATAATTCAATTATAATTAACTCTTAAAGTATTATCAACTTACAAAAATTTTCCTTAATTTTCTGTAACATCAATTGTTATACATTATTAGTTAGTACACAGAAACTTCCTTATACATGATAAATTTAGCATTTGTATTATCCTGAGAAATAATTTTAATTTTTAATTATTTTTAATTTAATTTTATTTTAAGTATGAGTTTTGAAGTTATCAATCAGAATTGCATATAAATCTGTTGGTTATAGAAATAATTATACTATTTAAATAAAAATTGTTATTTATTATATAGTCAAATTTGTTTTACTTCATGACTCTCTAAGTATTGATTGCCAAATGAAATTTGCTAAATAGTTTTGATTACGTAAAAAATAATGTACGTCTAGGATTTTTTGAAAATTTCAAATTGAATATTTTGAGATCATGCACCTTTGAGACAATTTTTTATTCAATTTCAATTTGAGGTATCCGATTAGGCTGAAAAAGGGATTTTTAGATGTTTGATGCTAGGGTCATTAGAAAAAAATATAAATATCGGGAAAGAAGGAATAATATATATAACTACCGAGTTTTTAGGATATTTTATGCCATTTACTTTATAAAACTTACAAGAATATTCTTTAATGTGTTTTTTAAAGAATTAAATTTTCACGATAATTTGGGCATGAAAAACGGGATATCTCCAAAACAATCCAATCAAATTTAATGAAACTTATATGACGAGTGTTTTAAAGTGTAACAAACCGCAGATTTTAAGGTAATTACACTTAATCACATTTTACTGCAATTTTTAGCGTAGAACATACAGTAATTTTGACGAAAAATCATTAACATCAAATTTAAATGCTTATAAAATATTTATTTTTAAAAAATTTCTTACCCTGCGGTTTGCGACACTTCAAATGGATCAAGGAATATATCAATGAAATTAAAACTGCATTATGACCGATACATTTTTATTTATCGCGTTTTTCTTAACTTTAAAAACTTTGATAACATTTCACAAAAGTAATATGTTTTTTTTCAAAATCAAAGGGTTAAATATGTTTTTTATTTAATAATTATGACTCTTTGAACCGATTAATTTTCTTTAAAGCAATAAAATTCTTCTGAAAATAAATTTTTTGAAAAATTGGCCTCACAACATAGTTGGGCGACTTACATTTATTAGCTATATGTATTCACAAAAACATTAAGGTAAAACAATTTGGATATTATTCAATCATAATAATTAAAAGCAAGAATAAAATAAGAGCTTTCAACAATATTATATATATGATGGAAGAAAAACCGATAATACTACTCACTCTTGGGGAATTAAGTTTTATTCAGACTTAAATGGGTTTCTACAAAACTGGAATGTTATTGGTTTATTACAAAATTGACTCAATCTTGAAAAAATTTTCAAAGGAAATTCCATCAAGATTGCTGGAAAAATTACAACTGCTACTATTTATATGCACTTTTTATAGGTTACTATGTATAATATTCAGTTTTTGAAAAATTCACTCATTTTTAATGCAATTAAACATTTCACAAATATTGTTATAAAAAATATGTGGTTGTATATATTTGCCTTTTATATTAATAAAAAAAATTATCGTTTTCTTTTAAAAAAATACATTATTTATATATAATGTATAATTTCCACCTAAATGTTTTATTTCTAGTTTTTTGTTTTTATTTTTGGTTTTACATTAGTATGTTAAATTTTTGAGATATTTACATGTTTGACCCTTAGTGGCACCTATTATTTTTTTTTATAAGTACTTCGTAATTTTAATATATAATTGCCTTGTAAGCTAATAGCTCAAAATATTAATAATCTATAATCGTTATAATTATAAAAGTTTAGTGTTTTGTTAATCTTTATATTGTCTAAATAAGTTACAATAGTGTTAAAACTTTCACTCAGAATTTATGTTACGAAATTACAATAAAAATAATTTTTTATACCACGGGCTAACTTTGATTAAGACAAAAAGTTATTTTATTTTAGCTATCAAGTTTTTATTCTCTTTAGATTTATAAATTTACCATGATTTGCAGTTTTGTTTAATCAAATTATAGCAATATTTCAAAGTTTAACGATAATTAAATGTTTCTAATAAAGAAGTCTCATCTAGAACATGATTTTGGACAACCCATCTTCATTTTGTAGCAAGCAAAGGTACTTAAAATTAATAAAATTTTACATTTGTAATTATTAATATTTTTGAATACTTACTTGTTTAATAATATAATGCTGAATTTACTTATATAAATCAAGTAATGTTCGAGAAATCTAACGAGAGATTTCTTCTTGGTTTCATATACCTAAAATTGTTACATATTTATTGAGACATAATTTTTTATATTTAATTACTGTAGTAAAGATAAATTTATAGATAAATTTATTAATTAACTCCATTAGATAAACGTTTAATATACTAAAACAGAGAATGTAAATTATTGTAGAACTGGAACATTTAAAATGATTCAGATTAAATCTGTTTATTTTTAAGCATTATTTTTGATGGCTACGAATCAAAAGATACCATATTTTTTTTAATTCTAGAAGTCCATTAACAGTTTTGAATTTTTTGTATTCTTGAAAACTATTCACAGTCTTAAATTTTTTTTCATTTAAGATAACCATTACTTTAGGAGTATTTTTACTGTAAAAAAACCACATTTTTAAAGTTTGGATATTTTTGTTTCATTCTTGAATACAATTAAAATTTTAAATTTATTTTCTACCTGGAAAACTATTAACAGTTTTTTTTTAAATATTTCATTCTAAAAAATTATTCTTGTTTCTGAATTTTTTCGTTCAGGAAGATACTAATACAATTCGAATAGTTCTTGTTTCCGAAAGACAGTTCAGAATTTTTTTTTAATTTGGAATATTATTAAAACTAAAGAAAGTTACAGAGATCAAAACTCAAAGATACAAAAAATATATTCAGAATATTTTTGACCATTTCAGGTCTTGGTTGAAACTTATGTTGTAATATTTTTAATGTACCCATAAAAAATTATACAGCCCCAATTCAAAATTACGTCCAATTATTTTTATCTGTTTAATGTCGTTTTCAAATACTTCAAAGTAAGTTGAAATTAGTACTTTTGCAACGCATCAAGCTTAGTAGATATCAATGAAAACCATCCGAGTCCCATCTCATAAAAATCTCCACTCATCTGTAGTGTTTGTTGAACGGTATTAATCTTTGATTGGCTACAAGTTAAGTCCTCCATTTGATGGTGGTCATTTGCCGCAAGCCAGCATTCAGTTTGGGATTGGACAACACAGGGGCACAAGTGATTGCTGCCTGGGGCGGTCAGGGGATGAAGGAGATTACCTGATTTCCTATTGGTTCTCTAAGTAACATCCATATAGTCACATTCCCCACTGTTTCTAGGATATAAGATCGTTTCATTTATTAACCATGGAGGGAGAGATATGTAGACAAGGGTTTGCTTGCTACTGACCTGAGTGGGCAGTAGAAAAATTTGATTTGAATTATATATACATATATCTTTATTACATAAAATTCAACAATAAATTATTTTAAATGTAAAAAAACTGTTTCATATTTAGATAATACTGCGGATATACACAAGTATTAACATTTTGAAAATTATAGTAGGGAATTTAAACTAGCTAAATAATTTTTGTCATATTACACCACCTGAACAACTTTAAAATATCCATGTTTGCATCATAATGATTATATTATTTTTAAATAGTGTTCCTGACATTTATTAAATTTCTCGAAATTAAGGTGATATGGTACCCCAAAAATCATCAAACTATCGAAATTTTTGATTGGTCTTTTTGATACCTCGAATCTTTATAAAAATGCTTGCAGAACTTCAAAGCTTTACCTGCATTTTTATCAAGTTATGGTGCAACTTCCAACGCCCACGTAACGGCTGCGGTGGCCGAGTGGTTCAGGCATCGACTACGGCTAGCGTGTCATGAGTTCGATCCGTACCACTAAAGATCCGGGGCCGTGTAGGGGAGCGATGCACGTTAACTACCGAGAGCTCAAACGTCCTGGTGTGGTGTGGTAGTTATGAGGGGGACGCTAGCTCAGGTGTCAACCGCGTCACTTGACCATGGTTCAAAATTACGCGGACCGTCGCCAAAGCCCTCGTGTTGCTAATCAGTGTGTCACATTATTCTCTCCTCCAACGCCCACGTTTCAGATCATGTTCTAGAAAAGAGCTTGATAAAATGAATTAATTATTTTCACCATGTAAATGAGACTGACATATGTAGAATTTATATGCAGCAACAAGTCATCTCAAGAAAGACCAGGTTAACGCATACAAAATTTATGTAATGTTTATTGAAGAGCAAAATGGATTTTGGTCAAGATTTAAAAGTTGTGCGTTCTTTTTACATATTATTATGAATGAAATTAAACTCCAAACGGGATTCTCCTAAAGTACAAATACTAAATCTCATTTTGATAACTCAGATAATTAAAATCTAATCTGCAAGAATAGAAAATCTCCCATTTTATATATATTTGTTTGATCACATATATATATATCCTGTGTAATATTAAATATTTTAAGATATTTATTTAAGCAATGCATGTACGCACTTGATTTGGATATATTTACCTATATATTGTTATTTGATTTGCTTTCATCTGTGTGCAATATTTAACATGCGAAGGCTTTGTAAATCATGGAAATAAAAATAAAGGTATAACATCTTTGCACAAGTTGTGCATTAGCTCTGGAGCATGGAATTAGCTCTGAAGTTTGTGCATTTTTATAATATTAGAGAAAGTTTTATGAAATATTGATCTTCATTCGTTTTTCTACATATTCATTATGCAGTATACTGTTAATTGTTCTACATTTTAGAATTTTGGTAAGCAGTTTCAAATAAGCTTAATTAGTATTTCATAAAATCTTCAGACTATTCGATGCATATTGTATCATGCGCGACCATATGGAATGGAACTTAAACTCAATTTTCCGTTGAAGTTTTGCACATATAGTATTTTAAACCCAATGCTTTTTGATAATTGAAGTATGGGTTTAACATTTCTTATGCATGTTCTGAATGTATGTTTTATAAACTGTGCATGGAATTAGCTCTATTATGTTTAGTATTCTTCTAAAAATCAAATCAAATTAATGTTTTTGGAGAGTTTTAAAAGTTTAGCTTATTAAAAATTAATAAAATAAAGAGCAGCAGCGGAAAACCCAATGCACAGTTTTATTAAGTAAGTATAATTTTTGAAAAATTTGAAAGAAAAGAAACATATTTAAAAAATGTTTAAACGTTCAAAAAAATCAAATTTTACAAATATTTTACAACAAATTAAAAATTTTTGTAAGGAATTACTATTAAATATTAACCTTTATAAAATACAATTAAAACCAAATATCAAACATTAAAAATAAAAAAAATTGTGAAGATGGTTCACTTGAGCTATGGCGATAGATTTCATAAATTTGAACCTTGATCTAGAATAGAAGGCGACGCCAGAGCCGTCATCCTTCTCCAAACTACATACCACACCAATGGCAGTACTTCGAACCTCAACAGATTTAACATGGATCAACCTCTCTATACGTTGGGTCTCCAGTGGCACCAGGGTTCGAACTCATGGCACTCTGACTATGAGTTCGTGACCATAATTACTAGGCTGTCGCGGCCACTACAAAATCTAATAAGAATGTCGTCAAGCAAAGTGTAAAATTTTTGTTGAGTTAGATAAAACTTTAAAAGGAATTTCAATTTTTAAAATGAATTTTCTTGTTACATATAAGAAAAAAAGTACTTTGAAATATTTAAATTGTACTTTAACAGCTAATATTTTTAAGAAAGAAAATTCAACGTTTTACTTTATTACATGTTTGTAATTGTAAGCCTAAAGAAGAAATTAGAGATTCAACAAAATATGGTATTTATAAGAATATATCTTTACGAAAAATCTGATGATATTTCTATTTTGACCTTTTGACATTGAAAAAGAACCATATAGACAACGCTAAAAGAAGTTTCTGATACTAATGCGGTGCAGGTTCTTTCGGCAGGTAGGGAAATTTATTTCGAAAACAAGGGATTCCTATTTTGAAAATATACAGGTTCAAGCACTGTCATTACATGGTGTTTTCTGATAAAAGACAAACAACAAATGCATTGAAATGTTTGTCAATCAAGATAATAATTTTTATTTGCAAAATTTAATCAATAATTATTTTGTCCCTAATTTCAATTTATTTATAAAAATGCTGAAAAAATAGAGCATTGCGTTATAAAGTTTTTACTTGTCTAATAAGATATGAAATGTAATTCATAGTAATAAAGCCCATATTTTTCCATTATATTATAATGTACTTCAAAACTATAGACCAATCGACCAGTTCTTAACTCTTTAAATTGCTTATTCTGTTAAAGAAAAAGAATGGGAACTTAAACATAGCAAAGAAGTAATAAGTAAATTATATTAAAATTAGCAACACAACCTTAAGATTGTAATAAAATTATTATAACCATAAAAAATGTACAACAGCAAAAGATATTAATTATAAAAACAAAAAAATTAAATTAGACACATTTAGTAATGGTCTAAATTAATCTATGTTTTAAAACATTACAAGCTTTAAAAACACATATTTAAATGGAAAAGGTTGTTTTTATACTTATAACGAAGCTGCGGATTGGTAATTACCTTTGCAGACGAATTTAATTAGCTGGCATTTCTTTTTGTTGCTGTACCATATAGGTGGCATTCCAATCGACGCAACAATTTTACGCGCAGTTTCCCTCCCAGGGAGAAGCACCTGAGCTCCGAGGACGCGAAACCGTACTAGGAGTTTAATTTTGCCGAGAGCATCCAATCCAAACAACTCGCAAACTTGGGCGTAGAAAGTCAGCACTAAACCAACTAGGCCTTCCAGATAGTTTTTAAAGGTGTGTGTGTTTGTGGACAATAACGTAACAAAAACAATAAACGGGTTAAAGGCAAGTTAATTTGAATTAAAACCAATCAAAGTAAATTCTTTGCAACAAAAAAATAATATGCAAATTCTTATAAATATATATGCATATAATGAAATGCTGCTCTAATAGCTTAACAGATTGATATATTGCCAGATTATTTTTAGAATAAATATAATTTTTAAAGGGCATATAGAGAAAATAAATTTTTAAATAAATAAACAACTACACATTGTTAATGAAGCTTATTGACTCAATAAATTTTCCCATTATACGTAGAAAAAATAGAATAAGAAAAATACTTTAAAAGTTCGTTTAAAACTTGGATTTAATAACCGTGCAATATATTGTACTTCTAAAAAGCAATTTTACATAATTCATTTTATGCTGTATTTCAGTTGTTGATGCCTATTGAAGTTTTTTCGAATCTAGTTTGAATATTTTTATGACTAATAATAGTTATTACAATTTTATAATTAATTTTTTTCTGGTTGTAAATATGCTGGTCATTAAACCTAACCTCTGCAGGGTCATCAGGCCTTTAAGAGTAAATATTAGTGTGTGTAATTGCTTATTTTAATTTCCTTAGACATAAATAGATAAAAATCATAAGAAATAAACATAAAAATGTGTAGTTCGTTTTTCGATCATTGTGTCAATGTAATTTGGATCAATGTATAGTTTCATCAAGCATTTCTTTTTATTTATTCAAGTACTTTATTATTGCACAAAATTATACTTACCGAATAACAAAAAGCATGCGAAAGAACAATAATATATTATTATATATAAAATGAACTGAAACAAGTCAACGAATGTTTTATCATTTTACTTGACTGTTTTTTGACGTTTAAAAGTTTACTTAATTTCAACATATGCTCTATTTTGACATTAAAAAAGCTAATCAGTTAATAATTAAATACTGCAATCACCAATTTAAAAATGGGGAATCATGTATTAGGAATTAGTTTTGCTGCAATATTTAAATTTAATATAAGCATAAGGTAAATGTGAATTAGATTTAAGCCAAATTTCGAAAATCACACTTTAATTATTTATTTTCTTACAAATACTAAATGAGTAGCAAACTATTAACAGATATGTTCTAATTTTAGATTATCAGAAGTTAACATTTCATAAATTCAATAGGAAAAATATTGTGTGGATTCTAATTATAAAGTAAAACAATATAAATTTTTCTTAGAAAAATGGGAAATGTGGTAGATTATAGTAGGAATATTAAATTAAATACTTTTCAGCTACAAACAACTTTAATTTAATGTCAATATTAGTTTCTTATCAGAGTCTTAGAGATTATGATAATAATTTAAGCAAAAAGGAAATATTAGTATACTCATAAAATACTAATTTATGAAAGAAGTAAACAAGAGCGCGCGCGTTAGTACTGTGGTAAATTCGAATCAAGCTTTTATGACAATTTTCTTTATAAGATCTTACACGTAAATTGTTATAATAGCAGTAATTAGAAATCATTATTTAAGTATTGAATAGTGAATTATCTATATGGTCTAGTACTAAGAAAAATGAAATAATTTTGGAAACTTTTACCCATTTTAGAAATTAATACAACACATTAGTTTGATATTGCTTAAGCTATCGTCTAATGATTGAGAATAAAAATTGAATACATTTTAAAATATTATGTTATGCTCAATTATTATAATGCATGATACTGTTAATCCAGGTGTAATAACTTCAAACTTATCGTTTCCCAAAATATGCTCATCATCAAAAGGAAAATTGATACTCAAGTTAAAAACTGAAAAGGATATAATTAATATTTTGTAAGATTTTGTTGCATATAACTAATTCTTTTGTTATAAAAAAAAAGTCTTTCATTTGCTTTAAAATTTAAGAAAACTACGTTTCTTTTTTCATAAATACTTTGATTCAATACATGTATATATTGCAAAATATCTATAATATTTTTAAAACCATTACCATCACATTGGCTTTGTGAAATCATCATATCTGATTAATTAAAGAATATTTCGCAGCTTGTATATTTCTTAAAGTGCAAGAAATACCAGGATAATAAATTATTACATATGAAGTGGTGCGCTTATCCGGTAGGATAGAACCAGGTACCTTTGGATCCGAAGCCGAGTAACTTATCCACTACACCAAAATGATCACCTTGGTGCGGAGGTTGTTACTGGCTTAAGTAGATGGTACCGCTACATACTCCCCCACCAGTGAGTCAGTGGATAGGCGAACGAACGATGTATGTGTAAAATTGAGCGTGTTTTGCTGGTCATTTGGCTTTTGCTGGTTGCGTCATTCGTGCGTAGGTTGTGATTGCGTATTTTGAGACACTTTGTTGATTGCGTCATGTGTCTAATGGCTTTGGTTGCATTTGCCGTGAATAGATGGAGCCACGACAGTTCAGAAGCTTGCGTTTTTCTGAGTTCAGCCAGGGTCACCAATGAAGTGGCACGTTTATCCGCTGGGATAGAACTCGGGAACTTCGGGTCCGAAACCGAGTACCTTAACCACTACACCAAAATGATCATCATGGTGCGGAGGTAGTTACTGGCTTATATCGATGGAATCACTACACATATAAAGAGCATTTTATTTCATATTTCCTTCATGTTTCATTCATTTGAAATGCATAATAATTTTTAAGACATTTTTATATACTATACTGATACATTCTAAATTTTACATTTACATTGGGATTCTTTTCTGATAGTTATAAAAATTCTAAGTCATAACAAGTATAATTCTAATGCATTATGTTTGTTCATCCAAACAATTGTGAATTCTTTCTTGAAAGACAAAAGCATATTATGAAATAGATCTGAATTGAGTTTAACGGTACAGTATTCTTTGCGATTACGTCAGTAAAGATAAGAAGACTTAACTGTTAAATATTCCTAATGATAATAGAGAAATAAAATATAATTCTTAAGTCATCCGTTACAGTTTTCTCTTTCTTTATCTTGTAATTATTTAATCAAAATTAGGGTATCTTCTAAACATGTTTTTTAATGGATTAATTTAGTCTTATTGCATAATTTTATTTCCGAAATAAAACTGAGATGACAAAATTTGAATTTTTAAAAAGCCACACGATAAAGACCAAATCTTAAGCATCAAAAGCACTAAGAACATTAATATAAACATTAACATTTATATTTTTAAATTTACTTGAATAATATAAAAAGGAAAATCTCTTGACATAAAAGTAAATTTAAACAAGTTTAAATAAGTTTATCTTGAATTTTATTATTTTGCACATTTAAAGCAGTGCAAAAAATATTAAACAAAATGTTGTTTTATGTATTTTATTGCCCAAAAATATATTTCAGTGATCAAAATGCTATATTATGTAATGTTATCTATAATCTAAAAATAATCAGCTGTATCAAAGAATCAAACTCAGTTTCATTTTATATCTTGACAATAAATCTAACAATTTATGTATAGAAACAAAATAAAATAGTTACTGGAAAACTTTTGTAAGATTAGTTTGAAAATAAGACTTCAAAAATGTTGAAAATAAAAGTTATACACATTAAAATTACAATTAGTTCTATAGTGAATTTAAAGTAGTGTTTTAATTTGTTGATTTTAAAATAAATTATTTTCAGGAGATAGTCTACGAAATTTTAAGATAAATCCTTCACCTGTCATTTACATTTAAATATTCTTAAGCAAAAGGACAGAAAATGTAATTTACAGAATATTCTAATGACTATTGAAATTTTTTTTGGTTGTGTACAAAATAAATGCATATAATTCAAATAATTGGTAACCAAAATTAATTACCGAATTGGGCCAAGAAAAAACAATTAAAAGAGAAAACTTATTAAATAAAATTATAAAATACAACTTTCATTTTACTTTGGTAAAAGTTATATTTCATGAGAATGGAATGGAACCATTAAGATAAGTACTATACATAATTTCCATTTTATATTAATATTTTCTTTTTGAAAGTAAAAATTATGCACTTTATAAACTTCATTAGTTTTAATTGAAGAATGATGTGTAATTATTTTCTATTATACATCATTTTTATAAAAAAAAAGAACTTACCATAATAATTTATTTTTGTCATTAAAAAGGAGCATCATTTTTAATTACAGCCTCTAATAACATAAAAAGGGGGTAGCTCTTCATAAAGAAATTATCCGTGTTGGAATAAAACTTGAGACATATCTGCAAAAACAGTAACTATATCGACTGCAAAAAATTAATTAGTTTATAAATTCAATGATAAACAAAAATCCAAAAAATGGCAATGAATTGCATAATGAATGCTTTTAACTAGTTTGAAAAGTTTTTTAAAATTTTCCTATAAACATAATACACTAACAGTGTATAACTAAAGAAGCCATATCATATATTAAAGTTGTGTCTTTCTGCAGTATTTATCCATATTTATCAGACCACATATTAATATTGTGTTAAAAAAGTGAACTTTAAAATTTGCTTAAGCTAATTTAGTACCAAAGTCTACTAATGTATAATTTTACTAAGAATTGTGAAATTCTTATACAGTCGACTCTCGATAATTCGAAGTTGAAGGGATCAATGAAAAACTTCGAATTACCAAGAGGGTAGAAAAAATTTTCAAAATACAAAAAGAAAAAAAAATTTCGGACACATTTAAATTTGAAACTATATAATAAAACAATTGTGTACACATGTATAAAATTATTTTAAAGTATTTTTAAAAATTATATATTATGCAGTATGAATATTTTACAGAAGTTTAAAGTCCTGTATTAAAAGAATACATTCCATACATTCATACACAATCCTACGCATCTCTTCTTCACAATAGCGACCATCTTTTCTGAACACATGTTAAAGGTCCCGTGTTAAAGGAAAGAAATGGGCGGCTAACAACAGGGTGGTTGGTCTATTGTCCACTTGAAGAAGAAAAGCAATAAAAGTGTATTTTCGCCTGATGAAACGGAAAACACTAAGAAGAGAGGCAGACAGATGGTCATTAAAGGGACTACGTTGCAGGGCAGACACGCAGTGACAATACAACACAAAATATGTAAGCTCCAACCTGTTTGCTATAGCACTCTAGGTGTTAAGTGTTCGAATTGTCGAGAGTTTTATAAGATAACTTCAAATTATTGCGTGTTGTTATCTGGTAAGCCACAGGTTTTACTTCGAATTCCTGAGTGTACCCAAACGTATTGTTTTAGTTCGAAATATCAAGAGTTTTTCTAGGGGCTGAACTTATACTTCGAATTACCGAGAGGTTCGTATTATCTAAGGTTTGAATTATCGAGAGTCAACTGTAGCACATTTATTAACCTACAGCAGTCCAACAGATATTTCGAACGCAAAAGATATTTATAATTTCCGTTTGGATAATCGTTTAAAATAGCATAATAAAATATTATATTCGTACAGTTTTATACACTCTAAATTAAGTAAATTTCTCTCTAAAATACACTGTAATTCTGTCTAATTTTTAAAGTAAATAACAATAATTGGTGCCTTAACAAAAACATTGGCGATTCTTTGCCCGACACATTTTGCTCAGAATAGTTCTTTTCGAAAATTTTGTTTATACATCAGCTGTACGTTTAATATGTAAGCTTACACAGAATGTGTATACAGTTCGCTTAATCTATCAGGGTGCTTTTTTATTCATAGTAATAGGAAAATCTTTATATGAAATATCCAGATATCTATTGAGACATACATCAAATTAACAATTTAAAAAATTTAAACTTTAAGCAATCCTTTGTATATCCATTTATTTTGTTAAGTATTAAATTTGAACTTTAAATTTATTTCTTTATATTTAATATTTTATTTAAAAAAATAATGAAATAGTACGTTGATTTACCTTTCAATACATATTTAATATCCTCATAGAACGAAAAATTTATTGAGAAAAGAGAAATACAATTTTTTATTTATACTCTTTATAAAACTTATTGAAAGTTTTTGACCATGTAATAAGTAACCATGTAAATAAGTAAGATGAAATTCAGTATGACACAAACAAAATTTCAGACTCAGATATAATTTTTATTGACGTATCGCATAACAAAATATTTTTGAATACAAAATATAAATGAAACTATGAATTGTATCATTCTAACAAAAAATGTTACATTATCTAAAAATTAAATAAAGTAAACTATTTCTTATTCTCTTTAGATGCTCGAATTTTAACACTTAAAATAAATTAAAATAAAATTTTGAATAAACCACTTTTTTTGGGTGGTAAAATAACCAAAGGAAAATTATTCAAATCCATCAAAAATCACCGATGAACGTAATTGAGCAAAATCATTTCATAAAAATATATATATGCACCATAATAAATATAGAGTGAAATATGAGTTAAATTTTTTTATCATAAAATTCTAAGAGTTCTGATTTATAACAAAATTTATATCGCTCATAAAATTAACTATACAAAGTATAATTAATTTTACTTATCACTGGCCATTTAGTTTTTTTAGTTGTATTCGTACTTTTTTTAATTATTTTACTAAAAAAATCTTAATACTTTCCTTAAAAGCTCTTAACTAAATTCTTAGAGATATTTTTCTCAGCATCCAATTTAACACTAACAAATGAAATTTAAAAATAGTTTCACGCTCATCGTCTTCAGGACTTTTATCACGAGTCGACCAATTGAGCTTTCTCATCCAATTTGTCTCCATCAATCACTCCGGAACAATTCCTGCGTTTATTAATGGACGCTCAATTTTTAGAGTTAATCTTGAGCTGAGTTCTTGTAATGAAAAAGACAAAGAAGAGAGCAGTCCAATCTTTGAGCTAAAGGCAGTTGGGAAGACCTAAATCTTTTATCTTTCTTTGGATCTCTGGGGACGTGGCAATATTATACTTCAATCCTGATTTCTAATCTTCACTTCCAAGAACTTGTAGCCATTTTCACCTCGTACCCTTCCAAACTCGAGTTATGAGTTTCCTGTTCATTTTCTATAATTCTTGTTTACCTTCTGTTTCTTTTCCTTTATTTGTAGTTTACTTTTTTTAAATGATACACAGTGACTACTGAGGCATTTTATTTAAAAAAACTCTAATTTTGTAGTAATTTATTCATTTAGGAATTCATTTTTTAATATAAAACTATTTGATCTATTTGGCATATTTTATAATGAATTGGAGTTTGCTACATATATAAAACTCAGTTGATCCTGTAAAAGGTCATTTTTTTCTAAAAATGTTGTGCTAAAAATTTTCTGGGGGCTGGAGTTTGATTTATGAAAAGAAATTCATTTACCTAAAATTAATTTAATTTTATTAAAATTAATTTGACTGTTTGAAAGGGGTATGCTTCCAACTACCTACTTGGAGCTATTCAAGGACAGGACATTGTATACTTTGCATTTCTTTTTACACCGTATTATATGATATTTATAAAGTATAAGTTTGTGACGGATCTATACGCGGTTCTACTAATATCTTCTTAGATCTTTAAACAAAATATTTATTTCAACCAACTTTCCTCGAGAGTCCAAACGTGATTTATGTAAATGAGGTATATTATATAAATTCGGTTTTCGCGAATTGACAAAAAGTGAAGTAAGAGGTTAAGTGAAGGAAAGTGAAGGAAAGGAAGGAAGCAAGGGATTTGTTGACCCGTTGTTGTTGACAAGCTGAAGTTGATACGTTAGATGTGTGCAAGTAGGAGTGAACTTGAAGTTTGAGAATTAGTAAAAGATTGCAGAGCGTGGAACCTACGACATTTAACAAGCCAAATATAGTGCCTGCAAGTTCCAGTGTAGGATCCGCTACATTAAAGGTTCAGGTATTGTGTTCTTAATTAAGTAAAAGCTGTTTATTAGTGTGCGACGTAGTTGTAATTCAGCGCATTTAAGCTGTCTTAGATTCAGTTGAGGGTCTGTAATATTATCCGGGCATTAGAGTATCTCGCCTCCGCACTCTACCATAGTTCATGTACCTTAATTAGAATTGTATTGTGTCTGGTCGATATTTGTTAATAAGAATTAATAAATTAATTAGATTGGAAATAATGTCTGTGGATTATTATATTCCTCCTACACCTCTAGCCGGGTTTACAGGTAGACAAGAGGGTTCGGATGTAAGGGGTAACCAGAGGTTACCACAAGTTGCAAGTACTCAAATTTTCAAAAGGAATTATAAATTGGATACATTTTGTATTCAAAAACTTAAGAATTTATACATATTATTCTCCATGAAATTTCAGAAAACAAGAATTAACACAAAGTGAGTTCGCATGTGCTTTAGTAGAGTAAGTTTGCATGTTTTTTTGTAAAATTGTCACCAACTGTAGTCAATCATACGCCCTCTGGAACAATGCTCTTACAGGTCGTCCTTTTCATTTACGACTTAAAAGTCGAGAAATCAGTTGTGCTAGCCATACTGCTAATAACAAAAATCATAAGCCAGAAAATAGTTTCACGTAGACATTTGAAAATAAATTAAATTGATTATACAAGTATACTTAATACGGTGAAGAATTAATGTATTCGGAATATCTGTTCTGAAATTAAAAGTTCTACTGTAGCAATCTTCTATCAATTAAACGCAAACTTATTCCAATAACAATGAAGTTTTATACAAAACATTATCACGACTTATATAAAGACGCTTTTAAATCAATTTTAAATGACATTCTCTATCACCCCTAGGTAGATATGTCTACTACGACAAAACAGAATTTGTTCACTTTAAAAATTATCGTTCTGAATTCAAAAAATCATTCACACACTTTACCTTAGAGTACTAATTACGGTACTAAAGCTAGTATTGTTTTAGTTTATATAGGTTATTGTTAGTTTAAAATAAATTACATTACACTTGCAATTTTATTTTAAAGTAAAAGACTGAAATATTAAGATATAAATTAAGTGTATAGTTTGCTTTAAAAGGTTTTCATGGTTTGCTATAAAAGAAACCAGGTAAAGGAATAAAGTTTTTTATTCTCTAATGAAACAACCTATTCTTAAATTCTTCTGCGTGTGCTTCTTATTATATATATATTTTTAAAAAGTATGATAAGATATAACAAAATTTATTTATAACATAATTATCCACAATGCAAAAAAATCAGGATATCATGTAATTGTCTGTTATTGTAGACCGCAATATTTTTTCAGAATTTCAAAACCTATCTGAGGAAAACAGATGAAAGGGAAAATAATGTTAAGAAGTTAATTTTTCTGTTAATTACTGTCACAAGGGGAATGAAGTTTAGATATTTGAGCTTTTGTATGGGAAAAAGTCAAAGTAATTTTCTTAGGAAAAAACTGGTATTTTAGCATTTTTTAACATTTATTGTGATGAGAGAAACCTACCAAATAATTACAAGAAAACATCAGGTACGTTTATCTGCTTCTCCAATATTTAATTTTAAAAAAAACCTGCTGTCGAAATGACAGGGCACGATAAAGTGGAAGACAGAAAAAGCTTCAATCGATCTGATTTGACGGTGAGAGGAAAGAGAGCTAAAATTATGAAATGTCATAATATACATTGCACTATTCGCTACTCAGTACTCTTATCAAAAGCGAGACCTTTTTTCTTTTTTTCAAAAATTCAACCCCTATGTGGCAGTATTAAACTTTGAAATTATATTTCACACATACCCACACACAATGGTTTTCTCCTAATCTCCATACCATAGACATCTTTTCCACATAGGTTCCAGGTTTCGATTAATAATAGTTTTTCTCGTCCATATTACCGGAATTCAACCTATTGCATATTCTGTTAGAATCACCAATTTATTAATAGTGTTTTTGAGAGTAAGAGCAAGTTATAGAGTATAACAACTGTTCCTATAATAAAATTTAATTAAATGCATAAAGCATTCTTTTGTTGTTGTCGTGTCCTTCCCGCAGGGAAGGAATGAAAGTTGCCATTGCCTGTGAGACAGGTTGGACTTCATAACGATAGATGGCGACACCACCTATCTCCACCTCCACAATTTAGGCATGGAACTGGAGGGGAGGGAAATACTCTCCAGCCCCCTGTACCCGTGGTTTCTGCTGCGATCGCCCACAAGACTTTCGGACCCACTGATTTAACGAGCACGTACTCTGTGTGTATTTGGTGGCATCGGGCATCGAAACCAGGGATTCCGGTCTGGAGTCCGATGCTCTAAGCCAGAGGTGGGCAGACTTTTCCAGGTTGCGAGCTACTTCTAATTTTTTCAAGGAGTTGCGGTCCACCCAGTGTCAGTGGCACACACAAGGATGGAGGGGGGGGGGGTCGACGGGTTCAGACCCTCCTTCTAAACCCTTCATTTTTTCCCGATTCATTATAGTTCCATATATTTAGTACATAAAATGTATAAATACTTTTTACACTCAGTTCAGAAATATTTAAAAAATTTATGATCTAGTTGACATTTTAAGGTGTTTTTTTTTGGCTTTGTTTTTGAGACAAAAATAATTTATGTCTTTGTTAATACCACTTGTCTGATAGAGTCAGATCGAGGCCCGGGAAATTTATCGCGGTAAAGAGCTAGCTGTACACCTTGTCGTTAGCCATAGCTTTGAACACAAAACAGGTGACAGAATTATTTGGCTCTGTTCCACCCCAAATTTGAGGGAATCTCAGATCCCTGTGGGGAGATCTCAGGGCCTCAGGTCCTCCGACCTCTCCTCCCCTTCCACCAACCTCACGAGTGGATTTGCGGAGTGGCGGCTGTTTAAATTACACCCATACCGCAAAGGCACTATACATTTCAAGCATCTATGCCGTCTCCGATTTTTGAACCCAGGCAAAACGGCACGACAGTCAGCCACTATAACGGTCTAACCACTATAACGGATGGGTGGCCATTATTAATATCATCATTATAATTTATGTTGAAGCTTATATTAAAATAATAATGACGTTATGTAAATGATCTCACTATGTATAATAAGCAAAATTTACCGAAATCCAATGAGAAAAAAAAAACGAGAAAGATCCTTTCGTACAGGGGTGGCCAACCTTTTTGAAAAGAGTGCCACAACCTGATAAAAAAATTTATGCGTGCCACTTCAAACTTTTCCAACTAACAAAAGAATATGAAAAGATGAAAAAATGTTACTTATATTTACTTATTATAACTTTTATACTTTACTTATTATAATTTACTCAAATAGCACATATTTTATGTAACTCTAAGTAGTTGAAATTTAAAAATAATATAATAAATAAGACAAAAAAAAAGTTTAAGTTTTTTTTTTTTTTGTTAATTTTCTTTTTCAGTTTCAATCAGTCAGGTTTGGTATAAAATAAAAGTGAGTAACCAGAAAAATTTAACTCTAAATAATTCTTATACAGTTAAGTTTTTATATTAAATAATAATATTCAATAATATTATTATTTCTTAATGTGGTTTTTCAGTTTGTAGATTTTTTACATTAGGATTAGTTCTTGAAGATACTAACAAAATTGGATTGTTTTAGATGTGCATTAGTTTCTCTTTTTTCTCCAAAATCGATACCAAAAATCAAAAGTGTGTTTACAAAAGAAGATATATGATTAATCAAGTGGGTGAGTGAGTGAGTGAATAATAACACCGCAATGTTCAGCTACACGAGATGTTTTGGTGATATACCTCGTAATTTTGAACCATGGTCAAGTGACGAGGACGACACATGAGCTCTGGCACACCCCTCTCTTAACTACCACCCCACACCAACGGGAGGATGTTTGAGCTCTCGACAGATTTAACGTGTATTGATCTCCTATATGGCTCTTCAGCGTACTGGGCTCGAATTCACGACACGCTGGCCACAAGTCCGTTACCTTGACCACTAGGCTACCACAAGAAAATATAAGATCAATCAGATTTAAAAAAAAACAATATTTTCTTTGTAATCTTAAAGTTAAATTATTTAAATGTCTTATAGTATCAACAAGAAAATTAAATCTCTAAGCCTACCTTCCTTCTTGAGATGCAAGCATTCACAGGGCAGTTCATTGTTTTCTCCCAGGTATTTTGAAACACGCTCTCTCAAATTACAGAATCTCACGAATGCATTTCCTTTGGAAAACTAATACACACAACAATGAAGTGTTGCCTACATTAGAATTTCCTATTGTAATTTATTTAAGTGTAATTAAATTTTGATGTTTTGTTTTGTTTAAGACAGCCAACCTTTCAATAAAACAGTAAAAAAATTAATGATTATTATCTTTTCAAATTTTTTAATTTTTCAATAAATCTTCCCTTTTCACTCTTAAAACTTAGTCACACCCCACTGTTGCACGCGTGCCGCGGGTTGGCTAACCCTGTTTTAGTACAACGGCTCATAATGAATTATGAAAAAGATTTACAAAGTTATTTTAGTTTGATAAATTTATTAGGTATAAGTTTTTTTCTTTTTGTCAAGAATCATCATAGTGGCAGATTAATTACTTTTTATGTGCTTCTGTCAAGTATTCGATTAGATTTTTAATCGTGCGAAAATCCTAAAATAAAAACATGAAGTAAATCTAAATATTTTACTAGGGTAAAAATAACTAATTTTTGAGGAAACTCTATTTTAGATTAAAGTGGTATTTTGAAATATAAAAGAAATTTGCAATAACTAAAATAATCCTCTTTCTGTGTTTGCGTGCGTGCGTGTGTGAGTGAGAGAAAGTGTATGTGTATAATACGATGTTAATTAGTTTAAAGGATTATAAAATTCATTGTTATGTTTTAAATAAAAATTTTCAGTTATTTTGTTCCATTTTAAATGTTTAAAAGTCGATTATATAGTGATCAAACTGTTTTTGTGAAGTTTTATTTCTAATTATTAATACAGTATACATATATAGGGCTTCAAAAACTCCTACTTCAACAACAAGGATTAATTTGGTTCGTAAACTGATTTCACTTTTAATATTTTTTCTGGTACTTTTAATTTTATATTTTTCTTAACGTAACTGTATTAACATCAAAACAAAGCATGCGTCAATAATTAATTGCAAGCATTAAAGTAATATTAGTTTAAAATTTTGTATATTTTTTGCTTGGAACATGGGTTTAATATTTTGGTGGCAAAATGTTGTAGTTCAAAGGTTGTATCAATAATGGTCTCAAAACTAGTAGAAACGTATAAAAGAAAGAAGGTTATGGTTTTTCCAATAATTATTTGTAATATTTCAATTGTGTCCTTTAATAGGTTCTCAAGCATGTTTTCCCATGACTAATTTCTAGGTTATATTATGACGTTGTTTAATATGAGTGCCTGATATTATGAAGGAAGCCTAATATACAGTGTAAATCGTTTAACACAAAACTGAGAGGATTGAGGTATTTTTCTGTGTTAAAAAGAGTTCCGTGTTAAATGATATTGCAAAAAAATATATATTCAACAAATTTAAATTTATTAGAGTACATTTTATTTATATAGATATGTATATATGCTTGTATTTAATAAAACTCAATGAAACATAAACAAATACAGGAAATTGATAAAATTCAATACAAAATTTTTTCTCAGCCTTTTTGAAAAAAAAAAACACTTATCGGGTTTTTGGAAAATAATCTGGTATTTTAATTTGCATTGTCTTTTTTAGCATCAAATCGACAACAAATTGTTCGATGTCGTCCGTTTTTTTATTCATTTCACCATTAGAATAGGCATCTATATAATTGCGCATACTTTTCATTACGTTCCTCTTTTTGGATAAAGTGGGAACAGGAACTGCATTATTTATTTAATTTTCATCGTCGGAATCTGCATCAAAGATATTTTTTGAGTTTTGTTTAAACAAAATGTCTTTGTCTGCCCTGATTAGAGTGTAAACACATTATCATCTACTTGAAGGAATTCTTCCGAAGATATATAGAACAGTCCAATAATACAGAAACTTTCTCAAAAATTTCATTAAATGTCGGCTAAATTTCAATATCCTCCCTCTTCAGAAGGTAAATTTTTATGTGTTAAGCGATTTTGGTTTCATGTTAAAAAAAACCCAGTAGTTTGTCGGGACCGTTGTGTTATTTCGTGTTAACCGATATTTCGTCTTAACCATTTTCTCTTTAAACGTATTTCACTGTATATGCGAATAAGTGTTAGGATATAGAATAATCTGAAGACAGGATAGAAGATTACATGAGTATACTACGAAGGACCAGTGTGCATTAGTAACAAAGTTAAGGGAAAGGTGCGAACTTGCTGGAAATTTAACAGAAATTGACTAAAAAAAGTCCTAAGCAAATCTACTGGAATTTAATATTACATCTTTCAAGATTAAGATAAACATGCGAAGGTTTCAAGTAAAAATAAGTGAAATTATATGTCTCGCGTTACGATTCAGTTAGATAAATAGTTCCATTCATATAAATATTCAATATATATATATATATTATGTGTCTCTGTATATGTTTGTGTCTCTACATTGAACATGTAGAGACACAAACATATATGTGCAGCATCACAAAAGAAACACACACAACAAAAATACACACAGCTGCAGGCACTTACATGATTAAGAACAAAGAACAGAAAGGCATGATTTCCAGAAACCTCAGTATTTGTAGTAAGCGAGAAATCACATGATCTGGGTGGGTGGATAGATGTAGTTCAAAGAATTCCCGTTAGGTAGGTAGCTAGTTTATTTTTTAAACGTGAGTCCTGAAGGAATGGACCATAAATAATTAAAAGATAGTTTAAAGGATACTAGAGGGAATTATTACATACACATATAAATGTATTAAAACTTCAATTACATCTTAATTTACTCTTATGATCCTACAATATCTAATAACACAATACTACAGTTCTAAGAAATTCAAAAATAATGTCCCGGCACGTTTTTCTTCCTGAAATTCAGATTTACATTAAATTACACGATGAAAAATAGTATCACCAAATGGCAATGCATTTTAAAGGTTTGCTTAACAGTTTCTAAAGTCGCTTTTTATGTTAGCTCGTTGCTTATATCCATTGTTTAATATACGCACCATCACAAACACAAAGGAAAATGTTTCATTTTTGTAAATCAGTCCAACGAATTCACTGTTTGATGGAAGTGAGTCGATATGAGGGAATTCCCAGGAGTCATATTTCCTTTTGCCTCATAGACCAATAATCTCGAAGGTATCCAATATCGTAAATTAAATCTTAAGGGGTGCTGTACTCTCGTCCTACGTGACTCCATAATGTTACCTCATCCTCGCAAGCGCTAATAGCCCCCACAGGATGCATACAGTTTTCTGAACTTCCAATTCTTAGGGGATGGTCCCGTATGAGATCGCTGAAATTGTTCAATTACTGAATTTCTGAAGTTTTTATGTGAAAATGGAGAATCAGTGAATGTGAAGGTTTTATTGTATACTGGTGTGCGATACACCAGTTTATTTTAAAAATCATTATGGCAAATAATTAAGCAGAGGGGGATTGCTAAAAATGGTAGAATTATGAATTATTGTATTTATTTTTCGATGGTTTGGTAGGATCAATTCTTTCTTCCTCTCTCGATGTATATATGTCAGTTTGATGCATAGAAAGTTGAGGGATTTGAAACAGCTTAAGTTCATTTCCTATAAAAGATTTATTATTATTATTATTATTGAAGACAGATAAAATAATTCTCGTGCACCACAAACATCACTTGGGACTTACAAAACTAAGCAAAACAAACAACAAAAGATAAATAAAATAAAAAGTAAATAACAAAACAAAAGCTACGAAGTAATGAAATAACAAAAACAAATAAGTTAGAAAAACAAAAATACATTACAAAATAAAACAATTACGAAACAAAACCAATGCAATGAAGTTACAAAGTAGAAAAATGAAAAATTTACAAAATCAAATCGATGAAGATACAAAATAAAGAGAACGAAGATTTATTTGAAACAAGTTGAAAAAAATTAGGAGGCCAGTTGATTTTAAGAACATGTAGTTTGGCTTTCAGACATTTTCTTCCTTCCTTAAACTTCGAGCAAATAAAATAAATTTTGTTTAAAAAAACTAAGAAACACCCTTTTATAGTTCATCGAACTAAGTTGTAACTTAAGCTTTTAGTCGCTAAATCTGGAATATCTCGCCAAATCGGAAATTTGTCACCAAATCAGGAAATGGTATCTGAAATTAGTTGCCAGATACGAGATGGGATCTGAAAAGGGGAAATCGTTAATCTTGATGATACTGATCAGGACAGTGGAACAAAATTATTGAATTATTGTATTGTTATCGGTCCTGGACAAGTGAGCAAAATTTCGAATGAATCTGACCTTTTAAATTGGGTAAGAAATTGAGTTCAAAGATTCCATTACATACAAGTGAAGCTTATAAAAGGGTGTTAAAAAGGGTAAATGGCTCCACATTTTACTTCCCACCAATATTAGAATCACAAAATTTGGAAGAACACAGGCTAAATCTATATAGGTACACTTTAAAATTATCATGACCAGTAAAAAATGGCGGGATTTTACAGTTTGTAAAAAAGTGATCACAAGATGGATAATCTTTGCGAAATGGAAAGAAAAAATTTATTTGTCAGAAAAGAGTGAGCTGATTTTGTTTATCGAGTGTTCCAAAGAGAGACAATATTTTTTTTCAGCTTTTTTTTCTTGTAGAACGATTTCGGAACATATACTGAAATTTTAAAAAGATATTGCAATAAGTAATTGTCTCAAAATGGACAAGATTAAAGAGGTAGCAGCAAAATACAATGTCAAGTCGAGAGACGAAGATATCAATATTTATCATTTTCTCGAAAATTAATCCTATGTTATGAAAATCTTGATTGCTTTTTGTTAAATTAGCAACAAGAGGTTTTTATCACGTGGATTGGAGATAAAATAAATAGCAATTACCCTAATCATTGTTAATGAATGCTTATTTTACAATAATTAATCAAAGCTAATTAATTTTAATATTGCGATAAGAGAGGGTATGTTAAGGAACTCAAACAATTATAATTATTTTCGCTGAAAATTTGCACAATTTCATTATTTAAAGTATATTTACTATAGTTATTAAAATTGTGTGCGTAATAAACTTTAATTAAAGCATAAATAAATTTTTGAATGAAATGTCAATAAAAGCTAATATTCGGTTTATTCATTTTTTAATAAAATGTTTTCTCCTATTTTGAGAAAAATTGAGACATCAACCGCATTGTCTATTATTACATGTGCAACTTTGTTAAAAGTTCCAATATTTAGAATTTTATCAAGAGTTAATTCTCATAATGTAATATATTGTGAGATTTCTAGAAGTTTTTAAATAAATAACATTTACTTTCTGTGTTCAATACAATTCAATCAATATGACACAAAAAATTTCATTACGAAACTGACACTCGCTAGTTTTTCGTTCAGGATCAAATGGATGTCATGTTTAAAAATGTTCTTATTTATTTTCTTAATCAACTGTCTGTCGCATTTTGTATTTGAAATCTTTCATTTATCAATGTTTGCTTAAAATGTAACCTTAAATGTTCTAAAATACTTTCGCCTCTTCAACAGAAAAAAAAAATTGAATATTGATATAAACGAAAATTTTTCTCTTTTTAAATGAAAATGCTATAAGAAAAAGAATTTACTTAAAAACCCAATTTTTCAGATTAATGAAGAAAATTAAATAAGCATTTTTACATTTGGCTTAATGTAGCAGAAATAAAAAATAATTAAAAGAATTTTTTCTCAAAATATGGATGAAGAATTAAATATTATTTTTTCTCATCTTTTATTTAAAATTGTATATCACAAGTACTTATTTTACTAATTGAGAAGCGTGTGTGAAAAGAGTAAGAGGCATACGGTAATACTTCGAGTTATGCAATTCGGAATTATGTGATTTTCAAATCTCATCGATCCATTTTTTTTTTCTTTCCATCACTGAAACTCAGATGGAATCGGTGCCAGAGCCTGATGAAATTGGTAATTTGATTGAAGAAGTTGTTCACCTTGCCAAGCAAATAAATTTAGAAATGGATAGTGATAATGTTCAGGATTGCTGAATTCCCACAATCAAGAGCTGATAATTGATGAGCTCATCGAAATGCATGAACAAGAGCAAAACATTGAAGAACTTGAGTCTTACGAGACCCAATTTATTCAGAAGATCGAATGACAGGTGGGAATTTGACAGAAGACCTCACTTTAATTGAAAAAGGGTCACAAATTTTAGAAAATACATATTCCAACATAGAGCATATTTTTTTTGACAAAACAAGGAATAAAATTTTTAGAATGCTAGAGGAAACTTTCCAAGAGCAAAAAAAAAAAAAATCCTTAAGCCGGCAGACTATTCTTTTGAGATTTTATGAAACCTCTTCTTTTTTAAAGGCTCGACAGCCCTAAGTGGGCCCTGGCCTTCTCCAGAAGTTTTCTCCATGCATCTCTACTTTTAGCAACTGTTTTTCAGTTTTTGAACTTCAAAATATTGCTCGTTTTTGACACAGTCAATCCATCTTAACGGGGTCTGCCCCGAGGTCTATTTCCCAAGGGCTTTTCCATAAAGATTTTCTTGCAGCAGCGATCTTCATTCATTCTAGCCAGATGACCAGCCCATTTAAGTCTTTGTAATTTTATGAAACCTTCCACATCAAAATAGCTTCAGTTTGCTATTTTGTATTTTTGCTATCTAAGATTTTATTAAAAAAATTTTCTAAGTTATTATTTTCTTTTGTCTCCAGCCCCAACTAAAAACAATTTATATGCATTTCTATGCTAAATTATACCTCGACTTACTCGAATTTGATTTAGGCGGTTATCACTTAGTTCCACCTATTGCTAAGTTAAGGGTATTACTGTATTAACATTAAGCTGCTTAAGCTGCTTATCAGATTTAATTATGACAGAGTAAGAAAACATAAGAATTGGATTATGTGGAAGATTTTGTACTATATTTAGACTGGAGTAATGTCTTATTGATGTAGAAATTTATCACAGATCAGTAATGAATTTCCTTTAAAAATAAGCAATTAACATACATGTTTATTAGATTTGGTAATATTATCAGCGTTAATTAAATCTACTTAAATAACGGTATTCCGATTTTTAAATGGATATAAATTTTTAACATTGATAACATATCAAACATAAGGAAATATAATTGTGAAAGACATCCAAACTAAAATGCTTATAAAACTATAAGACTACAGCTCTTTATATATGTCATTGTCATCGTTTAGCAAACAGTTTTGATAAGATTTTTTTTTTTTAATTTAAAAAACAACAACTTTCAACATTAAATAAAATTTATAAATTTCTGTCTGTTATCAAGTATCATTTTATTATTTTTATTGAATTTTTTTATTTAGAAAGAGTTGTATAATGTTTCCAAAAAAACTATTCTAGTCACTCACTATAGAAAACAAGTCCTTGGATGTGTTTATTTTTTGAAACCGAAAGTATTTCCGTATATATATATATATATATTAATGTTTACAACATATCAATTTATTAGACGAAAGCACACCAGTTATGATAATCTCATTTTGTAGCTACATGAACTGTATAACTTATTTTATTCAAAAAATACATCCATAGTTCATTCGAATGTACAACTAACTGCTAAATTAAAAGTGCTAAAAATTGTTAATATTAAAAGAGAAAACAGTTGAATTTCTCACTTCGAGACACATTAACAGAATTTTTTTGCAAACATCACAGTAAAAATTTCTCTTTAACCACTATTTTTGGATTACAAAAGCAAAATTTCTTAGGGGGATCAACCAGACTTTTTTTCTTCATAGCCTTCTTCAGAAACCTTGCAGTAAAGATTTTGAACTTAAACATTTCTTTTAGATATGTTTCAAAATTCCTTACGAGCCTCATTTTTCATTAAATTTAGGTTTCCAATTTGAAATAGATATTTTTAAATATGTTTCATGCTATACTGTTGGAAAATAATTCAAAGAGAAATAAATCAATTTTTTTAGTAAATTTTTTTCAACTGGTAACAGTATTCCTGGAAATTTTAGAAGATGTCAAAGTCCCTTTAAATATAAATTAACTAAGTCTAAATCTAAAACAATGAAAATTAAAAAATTCTGGAATAAATATAGTGTACATTTTTATTAGATAAAGGATAATTTTTCGTATAAAAGATACTTGTTGCTTATTTTCTAGTATGTAAAAATCTTTAGAAATAAAATGGATAGTATTATAATAAATTCTTCATTTAAAAATATAAAAAAAACCTTTTAACATTCTTCACTTACCTGTGCAGTAGTGTAGATTCAGTATTACATTAATTTTTATTAAATAAAATCAATCACATTAAGATAATTACCTTGCATAAAACATTTTGCTATTGTGTAGCAATTTTTTTGAATAAGATAGTAAATATTAATTACTTTTGAAAATTTTATGTGTCGTAAAGCTGATTCGTTTCAAATAAAATCATGAATTTCTACTTTCAAAGTTGTTTCAAATCGAAAACTGGGTCATTTTTTTTCAATCATTGAATCATTGACCATTGAAACATATTGGATTAAATTACTACCTCAGTTACTTAGAACCACTGTATAACATGATATTTATGTTACATTCTTCAAATGATTTTCATTTTGATAGTCAACATTCCAATTAAAAATTCCCCAACCCGAAACAATACATGGAAAAATTCGTATTTTTAAGTTTGATTGTAATATTAATTACATATAGTTATTGGATGCCTGATGTACTTTTATTAACAAAGTGAAACCGAACTTGTATATCACTCTTCATTGTTTAGGATATATTTTCCTTTATTCCATTAATATGAATGTTTTCTTCTTTAAAAGAAATCTACTAAAATGTGTCATCATTATGTTTTCAAATTGTGCAAATAAAGTATTAGATTCTCTAAAACAGATTCATAAATTTGTTCGTTTTTTAAACTGAATTTAATTCTTATGAAATTCTGCCTAAATTAATTACTATGTGTTTCAGCAATATAACGATGTTCTTTTAATGATAAAAATATTGGACTAGTATGAATACATTGATTGTTATTCTATCAAGAAAACTCTATAGTTTACTGACCAGATGTTAGAAAATCAATAAAATAACATTTCACAACACAAATAATCAGTTAATAAATCAATTATTCCGGAAAGTTTTAGAAGAAGGGAACATTCAGAAACTTTTTGAGTATGTCTTCTAATGGGATGTAAAACAACTAAAAAACGTTTAGAAGATAATTCTTTGTTTGTAAACAAATGTTAAATATTCTGTGGTAAAACAAAATATGATATTGAAAATAACATGAATTCGTTTCGAATGTCAAAGATATGTCAGAAAATGAAAGAAAAAATTCTTTTATAAATATCAATAAAATTAATAATTTTATCAGTAAATTAACCTCGTATGACAATTTCACTGACAGTCACAACACTTTTTCAAACATTGTCCAAATATTTTCACAAAATATTTATAGACAAATGTAACATATTATGAAACATCCCCCTTTTTAAGCAACGAGTTGTTCATCTAAACCGATAGATGGCAGCACAAGTACCACAGGAGTTTTACTGAGAAACAAACATTCAGCCCCTTTTTATCTAAGATCTTGCGGACTTTTTAGATATTCCTAAATTTTAAGTCGAAAAGAAAAAAAACCATATCAATACTTATGCATAATTTCAAAACAATTTTTATTATTTTAGAAGTACACAAAACAATGCGAATAGAATTCAAAAAATTTCTTGGAATTTTTTTAAAGAAATTGCACATTATTACTAACAATTATTTATTAAACAATTGCTTGTATTAAAAATTATTTATTCAAACTCAGTAGTATTTTTCTGAACTCTTATTTAAGTGTACTTCCGAAATTGTGTTTTGTAAACTTTTATATTAAAGAAATTTCAAATAATCGCAATTTCTTTTTTTTATTTTTGGCAGCAAAACTCTTTGTTTAGAGAGAGAGAGAGAGAGAGAATATTTTTATTATTATTCCATTTTGTACGCATTCTAATATAATTTAACCGTATTCTAATATAATTTATCCCAATATATATATATATATATATATATATAATATATATATTTATATATTGGGATCCTGCAAAATAACTCTTAACTCTATTTCACTGTCCTAACTCAGCGACTGCTTTAGAAGTCATAATATTTATCCATTTTAATCCAATGACTCTTTTTCTTTCTTTACATTTTTTAATTGCTCCATGTTTCAGATTCTTGCAAATTTTGTTTTCTCACGCTTTGTTTTGTACAATATCCTCTAGTAATAATATGCACATTTTTTAAACATTAAAAATAAGTATTATTTTTTTCAAATATATGACTTTCTTGGCATTCATATATAACCTTTCAAATTAACATTAAAGTTAGTTTACAGCGGCTACTAAAACTCGGGCAGACTTTAACACTTCAAAATTGCTCCCTTTCATATGAAAACTTCGTTTATCAGAAGCTCTAAATATATCAAAGGACTATTGCATGGTAAAATTTCTAGAGTACATATATAAAGTAAACATATATTGTGTGCACATTATTCCCATTATTCAGAGTCATTATTTACATTATCCCCCAGTAAGGTTCATTTGAACAAAACTCTGTTGGTAATGATTTAAATATGAAAGAATAGATTTAAAAAATTATTTTTCTTAGTAATGAGCAAAGAATTAGTTTAGTAAAAAAATTAATTGCTTTAATTAGATTCCTTCTTGGAAAAAAAAGGTAGAAATATATTACTTTAACGACAAGCGTACATTAAGATTATTTCTGTAAATATATATTACATATATATTATTATTATTATTACAAAATAAAAATGAAAAAAATCAGCAAATTAGTTTACAGAGCTATGTAAAAGAGAAAATTTTTGTATAGATTATAAAATAATTTAAGAATTTGTGTCTGAGTTAGAGAGTCACTGTTCATGAAATAAAAGTTAACTTAAAAGAAATGCAAACATTTATAACCTGCTGTATTGAAAGGCTTTGAAAATAACTCTTTAAGTAGTTCTTTCATTTTATTTACATTGTACTCTAAGTAATAACTTAAGTTTTCTCATTTGTCTTTTTTTTCATATGATTCATTAGAAAAATAAACAAAAAGAAGAAGAAAACTGAAAGTACCATTTTTGTTTCGATACTTAAACTGATACAACTTTTTCAGACATGTCTAATTTAATAATAACTTCTAATTTTTTATCAATTAAATTAGAATTATTAGAAGTTAGACCAATTTAATGAATTAATTGTGGAAGAAATTATAATGAAACTGATTAAACTAAATTACTTCGAACAAGAAAAGAACGAGATTTTAATATAATCAAGTTTAATTTAATGTTAACTTCCAATTTATTGAATTAAACTTGGAATGTTACACATTGCAAAACAATTAATTTTTATGGCAAACTGATTTAGTTAAATTATTTTAGTGCAAGTAAAGGACGATATTTCAATAGCCAATCACATCCTGAGATTTCCCAAATGACTAATATTTTTCCCAATCAGCTCCATTTTTTAGTTTCTTTCTACTTCATTATCAAGTTCAAAACTTTATGAAAATTTAGATTTTAGAAGTAATTATTGACAAGAAATTCAGTATAACATTTCTGTCCTATTATTGCTATTGATTTTCAACAGAAGCTTAAGAATCAAAAGGGAGTTAAATATTTTAAAGCTATTTCCTCCAACTAACGGTAGGGAGAGTTCTTTCTCAAGCTCAACAGCCAATTGGAAGCGAGATCATCACCGATCGATAGAGAAAGACGACACCCTATACAGATATCGCTTATAAAGCGGCAATTTAAGTGTTTTATGACTCCGTTAATGTTCAAGTTTAGGGACTAGAACGTAGGTGGTTTTCTTTATCCCCTAAGGCCGTTAAGAACGTAGAGAAAAATTCTGATTTATTTTTCTTTAAAAGTGGTAGCAAAAATTTCCTCACACGCATATTTTTTACCCGATTTCTGTATTTGACTTAGTTTTTTTTAATGAAAAATTACATATAGTTCTATCTTACTATTTTTACAGTTTCTAATGTATTTTGTTCTGCTGATTTCAAATCTGCTTGTGAAATTTACATCAAGTATATTGTTTTATCTATCAATATTTTGAAAAAAAAAGAAAAGAAAACATGATAAGGCAAGCACCAAGTCATTGTAATAATGAGTAATTATTTTTTTTCAAGCGATGAAATGTTCCCTTATTCCGACTAATCTGACAGCAGTAGTTATGAAGAGTTAGTTGAAAGCAGGATGTAAGGCCTGCTTTAGTGCAGTGTTCACCAACCCTTTTATCGCCGCGGACCGGTCAAAGAGTGATAATTTGACCTCGGCTCGCTGAAAAGGGAACGTTATTTGTTTTTTTAATAATTTAAATTCAATTATATTTAAATATGCCTTTACAATTAAATACAGTTACACCAAAAAATGAATATAAAGGGATTTAATATGGAATATAAAGGGATTTCCAAGGAAAGTCGCTCAAATACAAGAGAAGTACACCACAGTAAGTAAAATAGAAATAATTTTTAGTGTTCCCCTTATGAGGCCCGGTACTATTTGATCCATAGATTGGTTCACCACCTGGTGTTTGAGAACTACAGCTTTAGTGTAATGAAATAAGTTGTTTGTTGCAGTTTGAAGTGCCTGTGTGTACAATATTAGAATTATGGGCAAAGTTTCTTTTCTGCTTGATAATATATATGTATATAAATGGCACAAAATAATACTTTTGAAAGAAGATTGCTATTCAGTGCTCCAAATTGCAGCCAAAGTACCGTATGATCTTTCTACTCTCGACAGAAGATTGAAAATATATTCCGAAATTCACAAACTTTGAAGCAATGGACTTTGACATCAAATATAAGTACATGCCTGTCAAAGACACAATGCTGTAAATTGGATTACAAGTTTCCAAAGCTCTCTCCAAACCATTATTGACAGATTTTCAATGCAAGAGGTGATTGGCATGGCAAGAAATCATTTTTAATGGACTATTAAGGACTGGGAGAAAGCAGTATTTAGTTATATGTAAGTCTATTTTCCATTTCTAGTTACCAAAGTAGTGCCTATGTAAGACAATGCACTCATGAAGAAATCAGTCCTCGGTGTCTGAAGCCTACAGTAAAGTATCGAACGAGTATTTTATGGGACTGCGTGTCTTCTTGTGGGCGTGAAAGACTTCACGACGTGAGTGGAGTAGGTATTACACGAAACTAAACTAAACTCTCTGGCGTAACAGCCCATGAGGGCTAAGGTCTATGCCCATCTCAGTATACGTGACCTTGGGCGCTGAGGTGCATGAGCAGATGCCTCGTTCAAGTGGTTAGTCTGGAGTGAAACCCCCAGTGTCTTTAGTTCACAAGAAATCTTGGTACCCATTTATCGACCCACCGAAGGGATGAAAGGCTGAGTCGAGCTTGCCCAACCCGAGGATAGAACCCCGGACCTGTGATGTGGAAACGTGATACACTACCACTCGGCCACTGGGCCTATTACATGAAACTACTACAAAATAAGTTGCTTCCAACATCGGGAGATCTTAAGAAAACGGATTTTTCAGATCGGTAATTCTCCATGTCACCATGCAAAATTAGTCTAAAAATGATTCGAAGACAATATTGTGAATAAAATGACTTGGCCAGACTAGTCTTCGGATCTTAACCCGATAGAGGACCTATGGTATAACATTGGTTATAATATTTCAAAGCAAAAACCTTCAAACCAACGAGAGTTAGTTAAATTTTTAATATTTTCTTCCAACTATGCTGTTATAAAATAACTTATTATAAAATTTATGGATTCTGTACCAATAGGAAGTAGTGTTGTAAATAAAGAAAAAGGCTGGCTAATAAAATATTGATGTTCAAACATGCAACGACCCTGTAGTTTTCAAAATGCATATTAAAAGTGCCGTATTTAGATATTTTTGCGTTATTCTACTACTTATATTATGTTATTCTTTATTGTGTGTTCTTGACGTAACAACACGTTTTTGTATTCAACCATCTGTTCTAAAAAATACATGCAGCATTAAGAAACTAAAAGATTTTTCAAATCATCATCAAAAACTGCATTAGAATCAATAGTAAGAGTTAAGATATTGCAGAAATGTCATAGCAAAAATTAAGTCAAACAAAAATTAAACAAATAAGTCTGTTCATGACATTTTGCCACCACCGTATATATGATTTTAAAATCCATATTAACTTTCAATAGATATTTAAATTTGATTAAATATACTAAATTAATTTTTATTATATGGGATGTACAAAAAAAAGTTTATATATTTATTATTTTATTTATATATTGGATTTAAATTCAGTTATAAAGAACCGGTTTTAAAAAATCTTCTGGAAAAAGAGAAAGAAGTTACTGTTGTTGTTGCTTTTGCCACCTGATCGACAATAACATCAGATCAAGGTCCACGAAAGTCATCGCTGCTAAAGGCCAGATTTTTACGCTTGTCGTTAGCCTTAGCTCTGAACACCATGAAAGTGGCAGTACGATTTTGCTCGGTTCCACCCGAATTTTGAGGGACAACACCCTGGGAGTGGTCAAGGGCCTCCCACCTCTCTTCCCCTTCCACCAACCTCACAAAAGGACTCAACGGCTATTTAGAGTTCCCCATGTCGCGAAAGCATTCTGTATTTACAAACAACCACGCCTTCTCCGGGATTTGAATCCAGGCCCTATGGCATCGCAGTCAGTGTCACTAACAATTATACCGAATATGGACTAAAATCTGCATGGCAAAATTCAGTACATGAAGTAAATTAAAAAATGAAAATCTACCATTGTTGTATAAAAAAAATGCTCTAATTGATCTAAAGATAATCATGATGAATATACATTCGTTAGATCATTACCTATATTGTTACTCTCATTGTGTTATCAATTAAATATAGTTGATATTTAAAACGCATCTCATTAAATTTTAAAATCCAAATATTATAAAGGTTAAATTATAGTTTTTCGCATTGACTTGTCTTCATTCAAAAACATCATTGTTAACAAGTTGGTGAGTTTTTTTTTAACAGAATTCGAAAATAAATAATTGTATATTTATTTGAGATGTACTCGGTTTGAAATAACTGAGTGTTTTAGAATAAGAATCTGTGAAAATATTTGAAGTTCAAGAAAGAAAAAAATAAAGGGAAGAAGAAAACCTCCAAGTTTGAATCAGAATAAAACTCGTTATTTCTTAGACTTTTTTTATAATGGGCTGCATCTGGGCAACTAAGCCTTTGCAGACACGGCAAGCCACCAAATGTGAAATTAATTTCCTGGTGGCACCCTCTAGTAGTGGCTCTCGCTGCCAAATTTTCACGCTTGAGTTCATTTTAATTCAAACTCCTGTCGGATACTAAATATTGCAGTGATTTAATTACGCCTAGAGTACCAGAACCAAACTAACATCCACAAGAAATCTTTTATATATGCCACATAATCATATCATATGCATTTTTGCATCTAGAAAATCTGTCGACTCCTGCCGGGTCGAACCCGAAACTGTAGGCTTACAAAGCGAGCATGTTACTTCTAATCCACCAAGCTGACCGCTTCTTATGCTTAATATCATTAGACAAAAAACACAAAATCAAAACCAACAGTGTTTTGATTTTTTAATGCCGCACTTTTAATCTACATGTTGACAGTCTGCGACGGACCTCGCAATTTTAAGTCTCGGTCAAGTGACGAGGATGGCAGCAGAGCTAGAGCTCCACTCTCTAAACATCCGCATCATGCCAACGTAAAGATTTTGAACTTCAATAGATGAAACGTGCATCAGCATCTCTATGCAGAAATTCTTAAGTGGCACTAGGACTCGTATCTATGACAGGACAGAACTAAGGCTGACCACGAGTTCGCGACCATGAGCACTCAAGTACCGCGGTCATCAGCATACAGTGGTATCATTAAAGAAAAATAAAACTCGACAAAATTTAAGGGATTAGGGCATTTCGACTTATTATAGTTTATGTGCCTTTAATTAAATATAAAAAGTAAAAGAGCATATATATCTATATAATGTTGTATAAGAATATACTATTATTATTGTTATTACTTATTTATTATAACACATGTTTCATGTTCTGTTATACGAAAGCTCTAAGATTAGAAATTTGAATGTTTTCACTTGAGTCTACTTTTTTTAATCACTTTATTTAACACCTTAAGCAGAAAAATTTTCAGCACATTTTTTATTGCATATAACCAAACATAACATTGACAAAATGTGAAAATGGAATACTTTTATTTTAATTTTAAAGTTTTGATGACGGCTGATCTGTGGGCATCTGAATTGTAAATCAGTCCTCAATCCCAAATCGTGAGAGTCTTAGATGTGGGAACGGCGTTTGTGGAATTTTTCTTTCTGCGGAGAGGCATGTTGGCTATTGGATGATTGGAAGCGATCCGGGGGCGTGGCTATGAATGGCGTCTTGACTTGAAAACTCAGATCCATTCCTCGGAATGTTTGGCTTGGCTGAGAGCTGAGACACTGCTCTCTGATTAGTCGGGGATGGGTGAGGATAGAGACTCATATTGGCTGCCCACAAGGGATGTAAGAAAATAGAGTGAAAAAATAGCTTGTCCAGTGGGATAAGGTAGAGGAATAAAAAATAAAGTAAAAGGAAAATAAATTTAGCAAATTTACTGAGTGTAATAATTAAAAAATTATTGCAAGAGAAAATAACTTAAGGCGGGTTGTAGGAGTCCATGAGGATTCTCCTTGGCCTTTTAGTATTATATTTTAAAGTTTTCACACTATTTTTTTTTTTTGTTTTATAACTGAGGAACACAAAAAAACCCTAAATGTTGGCTTTTTATAAGTGCACTCTGCATGCAATGAATCATATACGTTAAAAGAACTCCTCTTATTCACTTAGAAAAAAATTTCATGTTCGTACCTCTTTTTTAAACGGTTGAAGATTTTGTGTGCGTGTGCATGTATATATACACACAAATTTGAAGCATAGTGTAACACTAAATCTTGTATTGCAATGGGGACAGAGATAATAACGAATCTTTGGGAATATATTTCCATTTTCATTTTTTCTCAAGCAACAGACATTACTCAGCCAATTTCCTGCTTTTTATAGAATATTTTCAAGAATTTAAACTCCTGTCTTCAATGAAAAATACCCGCATTCTCACCACAAAGAAAATCCTGGACAAAAAGTATTTCAGTACCTTGGACAAACTGCAGATCTTAAAAACGCACACACACACACCCACACACACCACACCACACACACACTAGCACTAATAATCTCACTATAAGAATTAAAAAATATCTATGCAAATCAAAGATAGAAAAAGAAAATATCAGAACTCGTAAGCTATACGGGTTCTGATATAACGGCAAACCGGTCGTGGCTAGCTTTTGGTAGCCGTACGCTGTACGGGCAAACCAGATAATGTCTTAAAACCACTCGTTATATAAATGAAATATTAGTATCATATTATTAACTTTCCTTTAGGCAGTATGTCTCATTTTTACTATTAGTTCTTCACTGTTATTTGAATCTATAATGTACTATCATTTCCTGACCTTACTTTCAAACTAATTTTTATAATTATCAGATATAAATATGTATTATTCATAACTATTATCTACTTTTTTATCACTTTACGTTACAAAATTAATTAGTTAATAAGCCGTTATATGATTAAATGTATCCAACTTAAATTTATCACAAAATTTATCCGAAGTTTATCACAAAAACATGTTAAAGATCTATAAACAACCAGATACATGTATGTAAAATTGTTAGTTAAAAAAGCAGTCTTTTGTATTTAATTGCTAAACGTTATCAAAAGAACTGTAAATCTTTAAGTGTGTGTATCGTTTTTCATCCTGATATATCGATACTTATATTTAATCATTCGATCTTATCGATATTCTATTCATATAAACTTCTAAAACCGACGATATTACATCATACAAAAAAAAAGGCTTTTACCTCTCTTTTATATTTTAATCACAAATTCCATAAACGAAACCTTCCCTCTTCTCTGCAGAAGTCAGCTGCACATTTTCAGGGTCAGCGGTCCTGTCCAAAAAACCGATCAGGATACGGAGACACGGTCAGTTTCTTATCGAAAATAGCCGATGGTCAGTCAAGGGAAGAAAAAGTTATACGAGGGTGGCCGTGATAAAAGAAATCACCACAGAAAAAGAAAGAAATAGCAGAAATTTGGCGCGGCGGAGGCATGCAGCCAAAAGAGAACATTAATTTGAACAATGATGGTGGGAATTTGAGATTGTTGGGGCTGTGGGGGACTATATATCATTTCCAGGCCGAGTGCCCCCTTTTTTTTTCTCCTCACGACAAGTGAAAGATAAGGTTTCCCTTTTCAAATTCCCCTGCACAAACTTTCATTTTCTTTTCTCGTATTTTATAGTGTCGGATGGCAACGGTTATTAAGGGTAATTCCCAGAATGAACATTTTTTTCGTAGCGAGTGGGCTCCTAGAAAAATAATTCCGTTGATTTCTTCGAATTTCCTATTTGGGATATATGTGAGTGCTTCGGTATTTTTCCGGCATTTATGTGAAACCCGATTTTCAGTTCCTATTAAGATGTTTCTAGTTATGAGAAATCTATTTAAACATAAAATTACTATTATTAACAAAATTAAGGTACTGACTATGTTCGCAAGAGTGTTTTTGCAAAATCGTAATGATGAATAATTTTTTTTATATATTTAGTGTTACCTGAATTAGAATACACACGTATGAAATTGTTTAAGAATATTACTTCAAAAATATTAGTTAAATGCAATTTTTTTTTGTCAAAAATTCAAGAATTGTATATTTTTTAAACAGTCTTTTTTTTAATGAAAAATGCTTCTATAATAATATTTTTTCCTGTATACAGCTAGAACTTCTATACAGAGGTTGAACTAGAATTTCTGAAATATTGCTATTATTAATAAAAGAGAAGATTAAAAGATAAAATTACTATTACAATAATAAAATTACGATTATTAACAAAGTTAAGATATCTGACTACGTTCGGAGCCGTAATTTTTCAGAAACAAATAAATGAATATTTTTTTTTTGTATTTAATGTTACTTGAATTAGAATATGCACATCATGCTGTTTTAAATTTTTTTACAATAAAAATTAATTTATATGCAATTTTTCAGCAAATAATGACAGATTTTTAAATTCTTTTTTTTTATGACAAATGCTTCTGCAATAACAATACTCGCATTTTATCTACATATAGCTAAGACTACCATTTAAAGTTCAAATTGAAGTTCTTAAAATATGTAATTCAGAAAAGACTTTATTTATATTTTAATATATCAGAGAGAGAGAGAGAGAAATTTTTCCAAAAAACACTGTTTATTTCAATTGACAGTAACTCTGATGATGATGCGAATTTAAAAAATCCTATCTCAGGCTCTCTGCAGAGAAGTCTTAGTTATATATAGAAAAAAAATTATTATTATAGAAGCATTTTCCATAGAAGGAGAATGTTTTAAAAACATGCCAGTTTTTCTTCACTTTTTTCCAAAAATTTCCCTTATATAATTTTTTTCCGTAAGAATATTCTTAAAACAATTTAAAAGTATATTCTACTTCAAATAACACTATATATATATATACATATATAAGAAAATTCATTTACATGCTTTTGTAAGACCACAGTTCTGAACGTAGTAACTTTAAGGTTTACGACAACTTTGTTTTTAAATGGAGATATGGGGATTTTTTGTTTTTAGATTTGTTTAATATATTTTAAGAAAAATATGCTTAAATTAAGAAGAGAAAAAGAAATTATTAATACTAAAATGGAAAACAATTGGAAAAAATTTATTCAAAATATCATAAACGCAGCTTATTCTTTATCAAAAGTTTATGAACAAATGTGCAATTTTTCAATTCTGATGTGTTGCTATGTTATTCATTTTTGAAATGACCTTCAGGATAAAAGATATTTTAGATTTACAAAAACTAAAGCCATTTATTTTAGTTATTATATGAAATTACTTGAAAAAAATGATTATATTAACAGAAGGGACTGTAAGTTTTGTAATAAAACAGTGATTGATAAATCTAAAGGTTAGAACACTTCTACTATTAAACAGAACATGCACAAAAAATTTCAGTTAATTATTTTCAAAACTTTTTGAGCAATCGCTGGCCCATTTGAGGATTTAAAAAAAAACACATTTTGAGTAAAATGTGTTTTAAAGTATGACATCTTGCTTAAAATAATGACATCTGCTTTTACTAAGATACTTGTAGTTTTTTTTAGTGAACGGAAAATAATAAACTTAGTATTTTTATAAAGCTAATAAGGTGGCCTATAAAATAAAATCTTGGATGGTAGAGAATGGGTGCTAGCTCAGGTTTCAGCCTCTTTACCTGCCCTTATTCAAATTTACAAGTCGTGTTGGAGCATATTTGTCAGGCATAAATTTACATTCGAAAGCGTAGGAAAAAAAACTCCATTTGTTTTAAATAGTGCTTGAAAAGCTAGAGCACGTATTTAATTATATGATTTTGTATTCCAAGAAAATATGAAACATGATTTAGTTTCTTGAAAGTATTTTTTCTCTTTCAAATACAAGAATGAAGAAAATAATTAATAATTTACGATACTTTAAAAGACATGTATATTGAGCTGAAATACTTTAATATATGATTAAGCCATGACAAATCTAGTAGGATATTATTTTTTCAAGGTTTCTGATATTTTCAACATAAAATGCCTTTTATTTATTCTGTTATTACCAATTTTAAACTGTTTCTTAAATTTACACCTTCTAATTAAATACGAAAGTCGGGAATACATACCGTACCCGTAATCTTAGCCATACAAAAATTAAAATAAATTTCATTCCTCTTTTTGGTAGAATAAGTGTTCAAATATTAATTTATGAATGTTTATTTCTGAATATATAAGACGAAAAAATTTTTAATAACTATGGCTTTAATTGCGAAAAGAATTCTCAAATAAAGGTGAAGCATTAAAAAAACATGATAATACTACAATGTTTCTCAAAGTAGGGAGCATGCTCCCTAGGGGCGTGATAAACCTAGGTGAGGGGCGCGAGCATATCAAAAAGTCGAAAACAAAATATTATTTTCAAATAAAAATATTAATTTACTGAAAGGAAGCAAAACAAAATACATTCTGACATAATAAAAAATTAAAATACACCTGCAATACCTGTCGGTTCCTGCTTGTCTCTGAATCCTCTTGTCTACCTGTAAACCCGGCTAGGTGTGTGGGAGAAACTGAATGATCATCAGATATGATATCAATCTAATTAAATTTGTTACCAAAATATCAATCAGACACAATAACAATCTAATTAAGGTAGACGATTAAACAGTAGAGAGTGGAGGTGAGATTCACTAACACGGGGATACTACTACGGACTCTCAACTGAATCTATGATAGCTTAAATACACTCAAATATAACTACGTCACATACTAATAAGCTAACTTCTAATTAATCAAGCTCACGATACCTGTACTCTTTATGCATCGAATCTTACACTGGAATCTCACAGGTGATCTTTATCGGGATTGATCAATGTGGCTGGATTCACTGGTGTAATCCGTTTTCCACGACCTCTTAATAATTCCACTATCTTTCAATCTTCAACTACCAAACTAACTCGCAGACTCTATGCTAACTCCTACTTGCCAACTCCAACGTGCCAACACACAAACTCGCGAAAACAGAATTTATATAATATACTTCATTTACATAACCACGCTTTCTTGGTCGGCGAAAGTTTGTTGAATTAATTTATTTTCCCCCAAAAGAATCCCCAAGGTATTAATATAGTCGCGGATAGAACCGCGCGTCACACACCTTTACACTAATATAATACACTTTTAAATGTATCAGTTCTCCACAATGTATTTGAAAAATAATTTGAAAGTATTAAATTAAAAACAAGTTTAATAATTACCAGTCCATGGATTGTCATATTTAATATTTTTTCAAAATTTAACGCTTATTTTGATAATTTGTGAGATTTATAATTCAATTCGTATGGGAGCTTTAGCGTCAGAGTATGTTATTATTGAATTTAATACATTGTTATCTGATGGAGGGGGGTGCGATGAAAATTTATATTTGAAAATTGGGGAGCCAATATTGAAAGTTTGAGAAGCACTGTAGTACTAGGATAAAACTTTTGCAACTAGTTTTCCCCCCTTTTCCAGTACTTGAACAGAAAAAAATGAACTTTATTAAGGAAAAATAAAATTATAAAAGTGAACTTTATTTATGTAAACAAAATATTACACATAGACCGACAACATGAAGCACATTCAGCTTCCTAATATTAAATAACGTCAATATTATTAGAAATTTGAAAATTTCCTTGCGAATAAGTTAAATGATTAATGAAGAAATTCAATTTAACTATACAACAAAGCTACTTATAATTAATTTAATCACTGAGAACATTCAAAAGTAGTACGTACACCAGTACTTCTCAAACTTTCAATGCTTGCGACCCAATTTTCAATCATAATTTTCATCGCGCCCCCCTAAATACAATGAGAATATATTGAATTCAATAATAATGTATTTTGACGCTCAAGCTACAATATGACTTTAATTATAAACTGTACAAATTATTAAGTTAAGTATTAAATTGTGTACTTAATTTTGTATATGACAAGCTTCTGGAAGTCACTAATAATTATTAAACCTGTTTTTAACTTGCAGTACTGATACATTTATGAGTATATTGTACCAGTGGAAATATGTCAGAATGTATTTTGTTTTGCATCTTTTCAGTAAATTAATAGTTTTTAAATATTTTTTTTTATTTTCGACTGTTAGTTTCGACTGTTAGACTGTTCGCTCCCCCCTCGTAAGTATATTACGCCCCCCAGTTTGAGAAACGCTAATGTATACGTATTTTAGGTAGTTTTTGAATTTTTGAAGTTAAACAAGTAAGTTACTTAAATTTAAGATTCTTTTCTTAAATTTTAAATATTAAAAAATTAATTAATTTTTTAAAATATTTGTTTGAAAATTTAAATTAGAATGGTATGAGACTGTCTCGTGTGCCACATTTCAAATCTTAAGTAATTAAATTTTTAGTTTGAAAAAAATTAGTAAATTTTTATCATAGAAATCGACAAATTCTATATTTTTAATTTATCTTAGAAAATATCAAATTAAATGGCGGAGTGGTGCTACTTTTGTTTTCATAGTACTTTCTTCTAACTTTAAATCGTTTCTAAAATTTGCTTTCCCTTAATATTACTTAAAATAAATGTAAATAAAATTCACAAAATCGTGGAAGAGAATAATGTAAAATTATATTACATTTAAAAATTTGCTAAACTGATTCATTTTTAAATAACTTTTCTTAAAGTTTTATTTTAATGTGCTAAAGAAAAATTTGAACCTTATAAATAATATCTATGGACATTAAGATGACTTATATTGTATAATTGTTAAATAAAATTTTGAAAATTAAATATATATTTTTGAAAACCTTCCAAAACTTTTTAAAATATTGTATTTTTTTGGGTAATTTCATTACTATTTCTATAATATGTCAAAGTAACATTTTATATTTGTTTAAAAAATACTGAAAAAATCTTCGAATTTTCCATAATTGAATTACAAAAACTAGACTTTGCTGACAAAAGAATAATTTTGATTTTCCAGTCAAGTCTCTGGAATTCTGGATTGAATAATTCGTATGTTCTCAATAAATGTTTTTTTTTTCAAAGTTCCCCAACTTTAAATTGAATTACAATATTTACTTCTCAGTTACAAAATAATATTTCATGTTAGCATTATTGAAATTCGATAGAAGTAAGGCAATTTTAATTTCATTGCGTTGAGTCGCTTTTCATTTTGTCTCAGTTTTTTTCAGATCTAGCTGCTTATTAAAATTTTAATCATAAAATACAAAATTGAAGATACTATTTCTTTATTTCATGTATGATATATCCCTGCAAATAATACGTGATCAATGTATTTCATTATTGTTTTATGCTTTTACAGGGAATTTTTAAAAAAAAGTGCTTTTAATATTCTAATTAAAGAAAAAATTGCTCTTTCTCCATGTATATACACATACATATATATATATAATCGACAATCATATACTAAACTGCCATAAATCCAATAAAGCATGTGGGGCTTGCCTATTTGGAACCATCTTCACCATCTTTGTACCTAAAGGTGTGGGGGGAACCAAAGCATCACCAGCAACTTCCATAATAACTATTATTTTATTTCTCTTCAAACACACTTAATCAATCACAAGTGAAACTACAAAAGGAAACCCTAGAAGTGATATATAAAGCGAGCAATCTAATCTCAATGAATAGCTCTAAGTAAACACGACTAAGTGAACTAAACAAGGTGAACAAGCGCTAGGGATCCGATAACTAAATCTAATTCAATCTGTCTTAGATCCTCAATCTAATAATTTAATATCTTAGCAACTACTTCCTCAACTCGTGCTATTTTTGTGAAATACTCATTGAAATATTCTAATATTCTCACGTACGTATCACCGCAACGGCTCTCCGGCTCCTTCTATCTTACATCTACAAAACCTAGACTTTATATAATCAAACTGATTTAAATATCAGGGTTTCTTCTTGAGAGGCTGTGAATTAACGCGAATGCTAGCCCCAAAGTTTCCCCAAGAGGATTAGGGAAATAATGACGCGTATAGATCAGTCACAAGCAAAGCAAGAAATATAACAAGACAATATTGGTCAAATCTATATCTGTATAATAATAGAGGAGAAAACCGACTCACTCACTCACCGCGAGATCTTCGGAGCTATTAAACCTACAGATTTATCATTTGGTCAGGTATGAGCATTTGTTGAGTAGAAATACACTAAGAAGTTTGGGAGAAATCGACTTCTCTGAAAGGGGCTAAGGAAGCATTATAGTGGGGGAAAACCCCGTTTTTGAACTAATAGACCTACAAATTAAAAATTTTGCAAGCATGTGCTTTTTTTTTGTAGAGATTCGTTACAAACGAGTCTTAGGAATTTATATTCGAAGGAGAGTTGCAAGGGATTGTGGGATTGTATCAGATTTAAAAAATCCCCCATTCTTGAACTATTAGACCCCCACAGACTTGAAATTTACGAAACATGTTTCTTTAGTTGAGTAAAGATCCACTAAGAACAGATTTCGTAGAAATCGATTCTCAAGGAACTATTCTATTTGAACTATTATAGTTACAGAACTAAAATTCGGCAAAAATTTTCTTTAGTTGAGTTGCGTATCGCTAGAAACGGGTTTTACAGATATCGACTTCCCTGAAATTATAGGAGAGATACAAAAAAGTATAATTTTCTTTTGGAAGTTCACATATTTTCCTTTTTAAATCAATAAGCGAGGTTGATAAAAATGTTTTTCGATACAATCGGAAGCTTAATACTATGACTTAGATGTAAATAAAAAAATAATATGTCGTCATACAACACCATGAAATATGAAATATCCTGTCAAGTATAGTATTATACATGTTTGTATACATGATAACGCGGCTAGTATATACGTGTATGTATACATATAACAATCAGTTTCTTATGAAAATTTTACTTCTGTTCCTTGTAATTAATGCTTCCGATCCTTAAACTAATGATGTTGCTCCAAGTTTTAATTTTTTTGTTAAAATATTTACATTTCATAGCCTTCGTGTCATTCCAGAGTATTTTCTAGAAATTGTTTTTGTCTGAAATTTTGGATCGAGTCCACACACATTCTATGTTTAGGAAATGTTTCCTTCATAAAGTCGTTGACACTATCTGATCTGGAAACAAAATGTTTTAACAAAGTTTACTTGGGTAATTCAAAAATATCACTTATATAAACTCACTCGAAACAAGGAGCTTTTTTGTGTGAAAGTGTTTTCATAATGGTGCCAAACAGGAAAAAGTTTCCTCCTTCGACTTGGATTGTGTTGTAAAAAATGATCTAATTGTTTCTTGCTGTAAATTTTTAGAGGATTGCAAACAGTATAACAGCATATATCTCGTATATAAATGCTGAACCTTAAATAATTTGTAATGAAATTCTTTTGAACATTCATAAATTACTGTCGATATCGATGTAAATAAATGTTGCAGTCATATCAAAAGAATATTTAATCCAACACGCGTATATACATTCATTGAAAAAAAATTAATATATTCTTTATATATATGAATATAAGTTATATATTGACTGGTAATGGGGAAAATATCTCATCAACGAAAGTTATTAAAACTGATAGTTATTTTAATTTCTGCATTGAAGAAGTTATAGGATGAACGAATTATATTAGGTTGGTGCGTATGTCGGATTCTTAAGTGAATGTTTAAAACCACATACAGTAGAACGTCTTTTATCCGAACGTTTATTATCCGGAGCGTCAAATATTCCAACCAAAGTCCGGATACGTTTTCGAACAGTGCAATGCTGAACAGTTGTTTCGCATGAGGCCAACATTGACGGGAAAACCCAAGGTGAGAGATATTTAGGGAATTTCAGTTGTGTGATTTAGAAAAAGTCTGCATGGAATATTAGGTCAGTTTGTTTCCAAGTGAGGGGTGTATACGTGGTCTTTTGTTGAGTTTTGTTGATGTAGAAACCTGGATGGCATGCAATGCAGAAGGCTGTGGATTTCAAATGCTAAATGATGACGAGATTGTGACTTCCGTGCAAGAAGAATCAGACCCTGTCGATGATGAAATGGATGAAGACGATGACAAAAACAATAACAACGAAAGTACCAAAGATCCTACGCCTCAGCATCAAATGCTGAGGCGTTTTCTGCATTAGAGACAGCTATGGAATGGTATGAACAAAAATCCGAGGGCTGTCCTACTCAAATACTACAGCTCAAGCGAATCAGAGACCTTGCAGCGAAAGAAAAAATAAGTTGTTATTTTTCACAATAAAGGTAAAATTATGATATTTTGCACCTATTTTGCTTTTTCTTCAAGCACATTTCCCGCATGTGATGTTTTTCAATATTCGTATAGGTTCCGGCTTCATATACTGCATGGATCACATTCGGTTTTCGGTTATCCGAACAATCGCATATCCGAACGGAGTCCGATCCCATTTGATTCGGATAAACGACGTTCTACTGTAATGTAAAACCTGTTTTTGTGCACTAGATAGAGGCCGCATAAAAAACCCGCACAAAAAAAAATATTCTAAAATCACGTACATTCTTATATATAACAAACAACTTCATCGAAGTACTACAGAAAAAAAAATTATGTGGTGAAGAGGGACCGCATAAAAAATCCTAGAAAATACGACAAATATTTACGAAATTTATGATAAAGTACTTCCATTACAAAATGGAAGTACATATGGAAATATTTTTAAAACATTTAGTTTCTTATTGTATGCATGGAGAGGCTTTCAAAATTCACATACGTAATTCATTGCTACTCTTCGTTATCCAAAGCGCTCATCTTCCAGTAATGAATAAGTTCAAATTCGCTTTCGTCACTTAAAGATACAATTTCAATTGATTTTTTTTTTGGCATCATGAAGTAAAAGATAAGCTTTTGTGACGAATGTTGGTTGGTTAGTTGCTTGTAAACGTCACGATAACCAGATATGCATGATCGAAGCTCTTTTTTGAAATTTCATACTCCTTTCGGAATTGGTATCTATTTTAGGAAAATGCTTTTTCAATATTGGAAAGTTGTTTCCCTGAAAATATTTTTTCCTGTATCAAAGAATCTGGTTCTTTTTGTCCGTCTTCATATCTATCAAATTATATATAATGTCACTGGCATTGAAAGAGTTTCGTTTTCAATCAAGCACGGGCTGTTGGCGCGTTGAGAGAAAGCAACTGAACGTACATTGTCAGTAGACTGTTTATATCAAATGAGCACAGCGTCTTGAAGTGTATATACGTACACTGCAGTGGCGTAACGTACACCCTCGCTATCCCTGCCTCACGGAGGGCGGGTGTAGGTCTGAGTCTACTTGGCGTAGGTCAGACCTTTGGTGGGATCCAAAGGTCTGACTAACGCCAAGTACTTATTTACCCAATTTATAAAATATTAAAAGCAAAATCTGACTTTGCAAGGAGGCCCTAATATTCTCCACTGGTACATTGATAGAAAACATTACAGTGGCACCAAAGCCTTTAAAATTCATGTACCGCATAAAAAAAAGATAGAACAAAAAATATCACAAAAATGAAATCGCATAAAAAAGGACCGTACGAAAACAAATTCTACTGTATCTTTTTTCAAAGTCTTCTTTATTTAATCAAAGTAGGCGTTATTTGCTTCAATATATGTTACCCTACGAAATTTTTATGCATAGTCTTAGAGAAATTTTGCTCTTAAGAGACAATAAAATCTAACATGGAATTTTTAAAACTTTCATTTTCATACTATTTAGTCAGTAAACCTGATCTATATGCTTAAGAAAATAAGTCGTTAAAATTTTATATGGAAATTACTTCAATTTCGCAATTTTTTTATGGTGTTTGGGGTCCAGCGATGCAGTAAAGATGTATTGAGCCATGCCGAATGACGAGTGATATTCGAATAATTTTCAATATTTCTTGTGTTTCAACAAAAAAAATGTATTGGCAGTATAATAGATTTAGTTGGATACGTTTACATTATTCCTTCCAGAGCATCCCTTTTCGCAGATGTTTTGAGTAGCATTTTGCAGAAATATATCATTGAACCGAAATTTTTCAAATCAGTGCTGCACATTTTGATCGTTATAACAGTATTCTCCCTAAATAACTGGTTTATGATGCAATCACTTTTTATAGTATTATACACAAATTTATACTCGTATAAAAATTAAATGAATATTAGTTGAATTCATACCCTTACAAAATTCAAAACAAATAACAAAATTTAACACTTTTGAGAAAATCTTTGTCGAAATGTGATTCTGGCGATGGATAAACGAGGTATGCCTAAAAAAGACAAACGATCAATGTAAAGAAAATTCGCCATTTTATACGTATTGACCTAATCGTAATAGACATTAGATCATAGGTTCCCAACCTTTTTGAACTGGCGCCTCCATTTCTAGTAAATATTTCGATACCACCCCCTTTTCTAGTGAATATTTTGATACCGCCCCCTCTCACTCTAGAGAAATAAGAGTGTTCATAATGCATAGTGAAAACAAGAGTTAAGTTTTGAAAAATATCCTATTACTAATAGGATATATATTTTAATTTAATTTTTTACTAAGGCCCCAATTTGAAACAGCTATTGCCACAAATATAATTAAATGTGTAATATTATATATTTTAGTCATAGATAGGATATATTTTGTTGGAATTGAAACGCTACTGAATTTCTTCTTCCTTTAAAAAAGTGGAATAAAAGATTTAACTTACCTGTTATAAAGACAGGTAGGGCTTTTGATGATACGAAGTAATTCATAGTAAAAACTATTGCTTTCAAAATAAATATAAATTGACAGTTTCAGCTTTTAAAGAATCACGTTAATTCCTAGTTAACATATTTAATTATGTTTTTTGGATAATATAAGTAATGAAATGCAGTGGACGAAACATTTTTATACTGTTCACAAACAAAGACATCACGCGCAATACTAAACTTAAAATACACTATATCGTTCAATTTAATGTAGGTCTGAATATAATGTAATCTTTAAGTTTTTCATCCACTTCCCGAACAACCGAACTATGTGAATTTTCGTATATGGATATAGAAATGATTGAAAAACACACAATCAACATAAGTAAACAGTATCAAAGTTTACTTTTGTTAATACATATAATCAGAGTGTTTTTGTTAGTTTTTTTTTCTTTTTTTTTTATTAATCAGCCCCAGCCCCTCCGTGCCATCTGAAAGCGCCCTAATATTCTGTGGATCTTTTACTGCCCCCCTGAAAGCCTCAAACGCCCAAAAGGGGGGTATTATCACTCATGTTGAGAGCCTATGCATTAGATTTACTACAATAGGGAAAATTATAATTATATATGTTAAGATTCAAGAATGTACAAATTAAATCCTCATATATTATTGCAAATTTTTCGTTTTAATGATAATGCTTTAAATTATTAAGGGTAAACTATGTTTTAATAGTATCGTGGGAAGTAGAGCTCCCGTAATCAATAATAACCGATTTTTCTATCAATCCGAAAGACTTTGACAATATTTATAAAACAATATTATAAATTTTATGTTTTAATGCACATTGCCGAATATGAAAACTTTGAATTTTATTGCCCTTAAAAAGCTATGAATTGTGGGTATATATGCGTGTTTGCATGGTATATTTGTGAAAGCAAGAGTGTGTGAGTGATTAGTTGAAATTTATTGAAACTATCTCTAGTGCAATGCTTCTCAAACTTTCCGCGTTTTCTACCCAATTTTCAGTCATAATTTCCATCGCGCCCCCTCATACATCTGTGTATTGAATGCAATAATAATGTACTTCGATGCTAAAGCTACGATGCGACTTTAAATTATAAACTGCATAAATTATCAAGATCTGTATTATATTTTGTATATGACAAGCCCATGCAAATCACTAGTAATTACTAAACTTTCTTGTAATTTAGTATTGATAAATTAACTATCTCAAATACTTTTTTCCGTACTGATACATTTATAAATATCGTATATCATGGGAATATGCATTTTATTTTTTATCATGTCAAAATGTATTTCATTTGGCTTCCTTTCAGTAAATTGATAATTATCTTAAATCTTTTATTTTGGACTTTTCGACATACTTGCGCCCCCCCCCCACGCAGGGCTATCACGCTCAATGGGGGGGGGGAGACCAATAGTTTGAGAAATGCTGATCTAGTGTCATTATATTTCTGAAAATATCAATAGTCGGATTATATAATAACAAAAATATTTTTAAATGATGTTTTGTTCCAAAAAAAAATCAATATCTAATAGATATTGATGTTGTGTGCTTTTCTTCTTATTTTTGTATAGTAAAATAGCAAAATTTAGTACTGCTATAACTATTTACTAAGAGAAACAATTATTTCTATTCAATTGAAATATAATTAACTTTATTATTTAGCTCGGATTTATTTTAGAAAATCTTTAATAACTCTAACGAGTTTCATATTAAGAAATAAGTTAGAGAAAATAATGTTTAACCTAACCCTTACTGTATTTGATGTCATCCGTTCATAAAAAATTACTTTTAAGTACATACACTGGCAACAATACTTACTTGCAGCTCTGTAATTATTTAAACAAAATATCCATACTCCTTTGTTTCGTGTAGTTTATTTCTGATATGATATTTGGGAATATAAGTTTGTAATTTTTAGCCAAAAATTTGGCAAGCCATACAAGATATAATAACTGAAAATAATTTTTAATATTCATAAAAAAATAAACATTTTTCAAATTGGAATATCTCAATTTTTTTTTAATTTTTATTCAGCTTAAACAATTTTTAAGAAACAAATATTTCAAAAGAAATAAAAGAATCGACGCTGTTATAAGTTTATTCGGATATGTTCGATATATATTATTATGAAGTTTGTAGGCAAAAATACATGTAAAATATGTTTCCTTCTCAAATTTTCAGCATATGCATTAAACATGATAAGGATTTCTCGCTCAAAACTTGAATAACTGATTTAGCTAAAAGCAGTAATTAATCTTATAATTTTTGATAGAATAATTTATAATGAGTTGAGTTTACAAAAAAATCACTTTATATTTCATTCAAGTTTATTTAAAGTAAATGATAAATAAAGAAAGATCTTCAGAAATTAATGCTTAAACCAGCGTTTCACAAACTGAGGGCCCCCCCCCCATGGGGCATGATAATTCTACGAGGGGGAGCGCAAGAATACTGAAAAGATTATTTTTAAAAAAATTATTACTGAAAATAAACAATCACAAAATACATTCTGACGTTATAAAAATAAAATACAAATTTACACTGGTATAATAAACTTATAAATGTATCATTCTGCACAATATATTTCATAATTTAACATTACTATAAGAACAAGTTTAATCATTCATTACCAGTGGGACCCAATGGACTTTCCATATGTAAAATTATATATCAAAATTAACACTTATCTTGATGATTTGTATGGTTTATAATTAATCCCTTAGCTGCCGATAAAAAGTTACACATTCACTCCCCAAGCCTACCGTTTTCCACGTAGGCACTCGTATGTGATGTATTGGGGGAGAAAAGAAACAAATAAGTTGATCGTGTGAAATAAGTAAATCCTTCACAAACACTCTCAAGCTCCTTTTATTGCATTCCAAAGCCTTCGGAATAATTTTATGGATAACAGTGCACAGAAAAGATCGTACTTCGGAAAGACGTATATATACGTCCGGGGCAACTAACGCGCTTTAGATGAGTGAGAGGTTAAAGTCGTATTGAAGCATCCAAGTATAGTGTTATTGAATTCAATGCATTGTGTGTTATTGTAAAGAAGGGGAAGTGCATGGGGAAAATTATGATTGAATATTGGGTGGCAAATACTTACAGTTTGAGAAACATTGGCTTAAATACTATATTATTAAGAATTTTTAAAGTGAATTTTTTCATCGCAGCGCGTATTTATTAAGTTATTCTCAAATAAGAGCAATGTATTCATTTTATCGCATCACTAAACGATAATGCATCAATTTTATTAATATTAATCAAATACAAAAAAAAACCTTCATGACGCAATTCTGACTATATGTTCCTCAGTTTTCGTAATTTCTTACTCTTTTATACTCAAAGTGCATCTACAAATATGGAGACAAAGTTTAAAAGAACAGATAACTTTCTCGAGAAACAAAATATTTCTACATCATTCAAAATGTAAGACATCATATCCAATATACCTCTTTTTGCTTGTTTTTTCAATTGGTTCAATTACCTCCAATTTTCTGAATAAACAGCAAACTGTATCAGAGTAACAAAGTCATTTTTCGTAACTTTTAAGGAGCAGCTTCTTTACTTAAAATCTTTCGAAGATGCAATCATTATTATAAAATGTAACTTTAAAGATTCATTTAATTCCAAATCATTTACAAGAAAATGAACTGCGGGGTTAAAATACATCTAATAATAATGATGGAGGAGATGAGAACAGTTTTCTTAGACTGAAAAAGCTCTTTTTTGTTGTCAAAATGAGAAAAAAATCATTTAAATTAATCTTTTTTTTTAAAAAAAAATGTTTTTGGTCGTAGTTTGGTGCACTTTATAAAAAAAAAAACTATATGGAGCATGATAAACAGTTTTTTTTTCTCCTGAAGACGATAATATTTCTAATTTTTTCTCTACTCACATCATCTTACATGTTAATATTTTTCAATTGCTACTATTAGTTCACTTACTTCAAAATACTTTCTATTCATCCATTCAAGTTCAAATAAATTTTTATTAAACTTGTAGAGGATGACACTTGATGTTAATATAGTTTTTTTCAAGAAAAAATCATTCATTAAATTAAAAAATGAATAAATAGGAACAACAAAAATAATAGATCAACAGCATATATAGAAAGGAAAATCGCTCGTTTTGTCCCTGTAGCGCAATGAATAGCACGTTGGACTTCCAATCCCACCTGGGATGAGAATGTGATTTATTTTTACTATACTATTTTAGTAAAATAATTAAATTTAATTACTGAGTAAATAGTAACAACAAACAAAATAGTCCAACACCATTCATAGAAAGGAGGGTAGCCTAACTGCTAGAGCATCAGACTCCAGATCGGAAGGTCTGGGTTCGATGCCCGATGCCACCAAATACCCTCCGAGTACACATGGAGTACGTGCTTGTTAAATCAGTGAGTTTGAAAGTCTTCTGGGTGGTCGCAGCAGAAACCACGGGTGCAGGGGGCTGGAAAAGATTTCCCTCCTCTCCAGTTCTATGCCTAAATTGTGGAGGTGGAGAGAGGTGGTGTCGACATCTATCGAGTAGAAGTTCAACCTGTCTCAGGCTCTGGCAACTTTCATTCCTTTTCGGGAAGAACACGAAAACAACAACAATGGAAAATTGCAAGGAAAATCAACTTCTCTATTTTGTCACTCAACATTGTGATTCTGTCCTATGTATACACATATTTATATTAATTGTAACTATTAAATAAAGAAAGTGACTAAAATAAAATTTCTCTTTGTTGACTTAGTAGGAATTCACTTAATTTTTTTTATATTACTTGTTTTTAAGAAAATCATTACTCTTATTCATAATAAGGTATGAATAAGAGTTACTTTCATTCTAACATTCTTCAAAGTAGTCTTCTTGGCTTATCATACATTTATCACTATGATTGTCGTTTTCGAAAATAGCACTGTAATGCCTCGTTTGAGAGATTGCGCAACTGGTCCGTTGAATTCTGTATGTCTTATGAGAGCAGAAATGTGATGTTTTTTTTTTCCTGATGGTTTTTTGTTTTCTGGAAACCACACACACAACACACCAATCGTTATGTAAAATTCTATTTAGTGACTCTGTTGAAGTTTTTCCTGTTATCATGTCGAAATAAAATCCCTTACACTTACTTCCTCACTAATCAGCGGTCTGTTAGCAACCAACAGCTTCTGTATCACACCTGGGCAATATAATCGTCTTCATAATTACATCAACTTAAGCCGACCAGGCTTCACTTCTTTAAGCTTATTAAATTATAATGGGCTATTCTCTTTGGAATAAAGCTTGATTAATACTTCAATAAGACGAAACATTTGCTTAAAATTTTACTTACTGTCCTAATCTTTAAATTTCCCCATGCCTTTGGTTATTCTTTGTCTAACGTTGGATGAAAATAACATTTAGCAATGATAATATTATATGCAGAAAAGTGGACTAAAATTGTCGCGGGTGAACGCGGGTATTGGAGGGTTCGAGTAAAGATCAGCCATTGAAAAACTAACACTTATTTTATCTTTCACTTAATAGTTTTAGACAACTTAAGGGGACAATGCACTTATATCACTAAACCCGAGGAGCAATCAAGCTTAATTAATTTAAATGTAATAGAAATAAGAAAATCCTTGAGAGCGCTCTTTTCTCCACTACTTTGGATAGTCTTTCAACTTGACTGAACTATACGACTTCCCGTCGCTATCTTATTCCCATCTCCTATATCCACTTTCAGCCACTTTTTCCACCTTCTATATCCACCTTTCTACTACACAACCAACACTCAAATAGAAGCTCTAATTTCCTTCCACCTAGTCTTCTTTACAGAAAACAGTCTTCCACTAAAATTAAACAGTTGAAAAAATTATTATTTTTATTTAAAGATCCCAAGAGGATTGATGGAAACCCGGATGGACCCGTTACAAAATGCGGGATTCGTATATTCGAATTCTTAGAAAGGGGAAAAATATATTTCTTCCATTCTCTCTATTAACTACGATTGATTCGAGGAAATTAATCATGAATACTCTAATTTTCCTTTGAATAAATCTAGTTAAATTCGTATTGTTATTTTAATATAAAAAATAGGTTTAATTGCAATTTAATTTAAACAAATGGACTACATATAAATAACGGAAGAAACCTCTGTTCTTCTGGAAAAAATTATTAAAAGTCAAATCAGAATTAATCATATTCTTGAACAAATTCTCTTATGTAAATACGCCGAGACACAAAAATAACCAAATATATGCACACACAAAAACTTTATGGGAAAATTTTATAAACAATTATTATTTGTGTACATAAAATAGCAGAGGACAAAAATACTAGGCACCCTCTGTTTGTAAAAAACCATTTATTTAAGAAAATATAAAGCTATAGGGATAAAAATAATCAGTTCTTTGTTTAGAAAAATCAATATTTTCATAAGTTTCCTATATTCTTAAATACGACATTAGCTCTTTGTGTTATGATACTCAATGTTATACGACATTCGTCTTTGATTATTTTCATTCCGTTCTTGATGTAGAGTGTTTTTAATGACTCTTTTGAAGCAATTGGAAACTTCCCGACTTTGCGTTTGATAATACTCTAAAAATGTTATAGATACATTTAACACTTTTGGGATGAATTTTTAAATATGTATGTAACACTTGAGAACCAGTGACTGTAGAAGGCCTGAGGAAATCTACATTATTTTCTCTTAGCTATTTCATAGTTACAAGGGTGATCAAATGAAAAGGTACGAAACGACACGGTGGGTACAAATATAGACTTTATTCAAAATATACACATAGCCTGAGACAACGATCCACTGATGAACAAGCGCAGGATTCCTTGTTCAGAATTCCTGTGGCTGTGACGAGACCCAGTCCTTCACAGTGTCCTTGAGTACGTCATCCGAGTTGAAGCGCTTTCCTTTCAGGTGTTTCTTCAGTGGACCAAACACATGGAAATCGCAGGGTGACATGTCCGGACTGTAGGATGGATGGTCCAACGTCTCCCATTGGAACTTGTCCAGTTCCATTTGTGTGACTCTGGAAACGTGTGGACGCGCGTTATCATGGAGCAGAACCACACCCTCCGTGAGCAGCCCCGGTCTTTTGTTCTTGATGGACCTGCGTAGGCGTCGGAGTGTCTCACAGTACACATCGGAGTTAATGCTTTTTCTGTGCTCGAGTAATTCTGTGCTCGCATCATTTGGACGCCGCTTTTTATAAGAGCCTTTGCTCTCTCCTGCGCATGCGGGCACCCGCGCATGATTCGATCCCAGTCAGAGTCTCCAATGGCATCCCTAGATGTCTCGCTACATTCTCCCTTGGCGGAATATGCAAATATTTAACTATTTCATTTTTATGTCGTTTCGTACCTTTTCATTTGATCACCCCTTGTATAATAGAATGACGATGCGTTGCAATGTTGGAATGTAATCCTATCCATATTAGTGTTTCCAAAAATCTTAGAAAATTATTACCGCAAGCTCACTTCGAGGACATTTATGTGACTGTTAGAGTCTATTGCTCCCTCTCACAAGATCATTTTGCCCAAATAATCAACCGGTATGCATCCCCAGATCATAATATTGCCTTCCTCATGGTTAACTGAAGGCATTATGCATTCAGGTACTGTGGCGAACATTATTACTAAGTCCAATTACTTCAGACATCAAACCCATTTATGACGTCAGAGACAAAAAGCTGATACTGATTGCCTTATTGTAAGGGGGGACAGGGTTTCCCTGAAATCCATTTCCCCTCCGTTCCGAGAAAGACCCCTCAAAAAGGACATGCGGAGAGACCGGTCCTGAGAGGGTCCCGGCTGGAAGCGAGAGAAGAAACGTGGTTTGTAGACTAAGATGGTGTGTTAGATTTTTATGTAATTAAATTTGTATATATCACTAGCCTGACTGTGTATTTTCATATCCAATACGTCACAGTAAATTCTTTGCTTACCCATCACCTTACATATGTCCCATTAAGTGCGTTAAAAACCTAAGATATTAGAACAACATTAACGTTGTAAAACTACAGTAGAACCTCTATATAGCGAACTTCTACACTGCGAATTTTTCTATATGGCTAACTTTTTCCTTGGAACCAAGAACATTTCACGATTTTCTTCGTAAAATAACCTCCCAATAGTGAAGTGCATTTTCAATATAAAGAACTTTTTCTTTTCTTTTTATTCAATTTTTTTCCTCCCCATTTTTCAAGTATTTCTGGACATTTCAAGTTATTCTCCCTTTCGGGACAGTTTATGGTGTTCATAAATTTTGAACTGGCTTTATTAAGGGCATGAAAGCAATAGAATTCCGCGCGTTTCATTCAAGAAGTGCAACCCTTAGCCCCCCTCCCCCGGTCCAGTTCACTAGAAACATCTTTGATATCCCTTTTCACCCTCAGTCGAGTTGACTTGTGTCTCCGTATCCTTGAACTAGTCTCCGCTCATTTGTAGCGTTGATCAGTCGTACTGGTAACTTCCTTTCTTGCAGCTCGAAAATGTCAAAACGTCAAGCGTTGTGGAGCATCAAACAAAAGAATTTAATACTTCAGAAAGTGGATAAAGACGTCAAAAAACTTTCCTTGCAGGTTTTTTTTATAGGTAAAATGAATAAATTAAATATATATTAATTTACAAAAAGATGCGGATAATTACTTTTTTTTTAATGTACAGTGTTTATGAATGATTTTTTTGTGTGGTTTATAAAGAAAATGGGAAGAATGAACCTCTTTTTAACAAATTTTCCATATAACGAACTTTTTTTTCGGAATTTAGCGACTTCGTTAAATAGAGGTCCGATTGTATTTTCAAATATTTTTTTACGAACAGAAAATCAGGATGTATTTTTAATAAACGCAAGCAAATAAACTTGAATTTGAAATTTGGATTCGTGAATATTGAACCAGTTTTCTTCTGTAAGGTGTTGATGTTTAAGAGTCCATATAAACCAATGATTCCCAAAGTGGTCTATATCGATCCCCACCCCCTCCGAGGTCTATTGCGACCTACAAGGAATTCCCGTCGACGAAAAAATAGTTTGGAGGTCCATGAGGTGTAAATGGGGGTTCTACGATAGTGGTTCTCATTAAACCAGATCGTAACTTTAGTTTTAAAAGAAATTTTAACTAAGAGCAAACCAGATTTTACCGATATGAGAGATTTATTTACTAACTTTAATGAGGTTAATTTGTAGTTACAAGGTTTGAAGTGTTGCTTGACAGCATAAACTTTATTAAAACAAGGACCATCATTTTAGAGTTTATTCCCAGAATTAAGCTAAAGGAGTTATAATATTGGACGTCACAAATTTCCCCTGTTTCTCAATTTTCTGACAGGAAAATGATGTTTTAATCTACGTCCAACATTTAAGTGCCCTCTATCCAGATTCTGAAACTAAGTTTGAGAGTGTTTTGACTATATATATATATATATATGGTAACAACACAGTAGGCAATGATTTCATATGTTTACATTGAAAAAAAATAATAAAGTGTCATATTACAAGAGGAAATTGTCGGAATAGGCACTTACTAAGATCTTAAGATAAAGTTTAGAAACGGATATCAGCAGTTTTAGTTTTAAAAAGACATACCAGTTATTTATCCCGAATTATAGAATATCGTAAAAAAGTTTTAATTGCTTTTCCTTGTGAGAAGGAGTTTCATCTCGGTTGCCAATCTCCAAAACAAAACAAGTAATATAAAGAAAAATTAAGTCAATTCCTACTTAGGTCAACAAAGATAAATTTTATTTTAGTTACTTTTTATTTAATAATTACAATTGATATAAATATGTATATTCACATGACGGAATCACAATATTAAGTGACAAAATAGAAAGCGATTTTCCTTGCAATTTTCCTTTCTATATATGGTATTGGACTATTTTTTGTGTGTTTATCACTATTTATTCATTAAATAAATTTAATTATTCTAATAAAATAGAATAGTAAAAAATAAGTCACGCTCTCAGAAATTAGGCCATCCCAGGTGGGATTCAAACCTTCGACCTTTGGATTAGAAGTCCAACGTGCTAGACATTGCGCTATAGGAACACAACGAACGATTTTCCATATATATATATATATATATATATATATATATATATATATATATATGCTGTTGGACTATTACTTTTGCTCGTTACTATTTATTCACTTTTTAAATTAATTAATATTTGAAAAAAACTGTATTAATATCAAGTGTCATCCACTACAAGTTTAAAAAACTGTATTTGAACTTGAACTTGAAAGTATTTTATAAGCAATTGAAAACTTCAACAAGATTTATATATGCATAAATAAATATAGGGAGAGAGTGAACTAATAGTAGGAATTGAAAAAGGATAAAAGTTTAGGTTTAAACCAACAAAATTGATGTCAAATGTGGAAAATTTTGTATTGTAGCACCATATTCCTTCCTTCCATTAAAAGCATTTGTTTGTTGTTCAGTTATTTTATGCATTAAATAAATTTTAATTTAATTAACACGTGTTTCTTTTAAGTTTTAAACACTACACTACAGTTAGAAATTTAAATCTTTTTAAGTAAGTAGTTCTACACCAGCAGTTAAAAAAAGACATTTAAATTCATAGATTTGCAAAAATTCAATATTAGATAAGTGATGCCAAACCGAAAAACACGGCAAGTGTGACAAAAAGTTTGGGAACCAATGCTCTAAACCGAATATTTCTATTGTTTTCGGAAAGATTTGATTTCATCCTGGCCTTGAAACCTTTGAGTCTATCTTCTGAAAGTCTTTTTTCTAGTGGCTCTCAGGCTGTGATTTGCTTCTTTTTCATCACTAATAAATCCGCTTGCAGATGAGGTGATGGTTGCTTGCAATTTCTCAAAAAAAACCCGTTTTAACAAATGGTCTTCTTTGAGTGAAGCTATCCTTTTTTTTCGGTTACTTTTTTGTGCATTAAATATGAACCAGAAATTTCAAAATGTTTGAAAGAATGTACATTTTGAACATTTAATAGCTTTTATAGCCTCAATTTGGCTTTTGACCTGTTCGATTAAAAACTATCTTTAAATGTTGTTCTTCACTAAGTTCCTTACTTCTTGGCATTTTTGGAAGTAAAATGGTGATAATTTAGATAAAGACTACAGAACTTGAACATATACATGCTTACTAAAAGCAAGTAATACGACATAATTCACATTTTTTAAAAAAAGATACAAATTTCGCATTAGTTTCGTGATAATTGTTTACTGGCTACTAAATGCTGTGTCGTTTGCTTACATTATTGTTTAAAATTTATATTAATGCTTTTTTTAATTTCCTGTGGGGCTTTGGATTGGTATTTACCATTGTAGACCTAGTACATTCCATGGGAGCTGGTATCACATTTTAGAGTGGCACCATTTTGGTAGAATACCAATCTCGCAATGTAATTTTAATGCCCAGTTTCCTCCCCAGTGGGAGGCACTTGTGCTCAGACGATACGAAATAGTTCAAGGAGTTTTAATTTTTCCAAGGGAACCCAAATTAAACAGACACTCTAGGGATCTTTAACATGCCGCCTAATCATACGACATGGATGCTGTCAATTTTCTGCAGCTTGAAAATCCATCAACTTATAGACCGGGGTTAAGCCCACAATTCTTTGGCGCACAAGGTCAGTGACAGAGAAAATACGCCCCCAGCCGACTTCTATATTAATGTTATACTAAATAAATTAAGCGATTTCGAGCAACATGCTTAAACTTCCTATGTTTATCTTCCTGACTGCACAATACATTATACCTCACATTTAAAAACTATGTTTAACTACGTAATGCTTATAATATGCCTTGTATTAATAATAACTCAAAATGTTTTTTTTTACAAAACAAAATATAAAAATTAAAATTGTTTAGTCAATGTATTTTAAATAATGTTCTGCATCAATTTTTTAAATGAGACCTATTTGTTGGAGATTGCTTTTCTGTAGTATTATGTACTTTTTACTGACACGCATTTTTAGGTTCACAATTCTAGCAATTTATTTATAAAATCATATTTAAACGGTTTTGGTAATAAATATTTGCTATATTTTAAGATATTACTTAAATTATTGAAAATTATTTTTACACTTTTCATTCAATTTAATATTTAAAAATTAAGCCACGAAGTTGTAAGGATAACGTAATTTTAAAATCTGACAAAATTGCATTTACATGGTTTTTAATAAAGATATAAAGGAAACTACACACAAGAAATTCTAGATAACATGAGTAATAATTTATAAAGCCTTAAACATGTTAACACACAATTTTAAGATATCAAATTTACTGGAAGTTCTTAATTCATATGAAATTAAAGCGTTCTCATTTAAAAAGATTTCAAGGCTATTCGAAATATTAAAAAAATAATATATATTTTATTTACAATACTTTTTAGGAATAGTTATCAAAAAATTAATTTTAAATTTATCCTAAAAGTTTTTCTTTCTACTTTTCTTAGCGATGACATTATCATATTCATTCATTCTATCCAATAACTATCCCAGGTAAGGTTTTCTACTAAATAATTTTAGAATTCTATTTCATTTTATGGTACTTACGTATTGCTTCATCAACCAATTTCGCCAAATATAAGACGTCACCAATTCAAAAGACACTGCCAAATGTTGAATAGTCATTATTACCATTTTTTTTCTATTGGAACACACGTACTAATGGTTTTCGACTATTGACGATGTGTATTAAGTCGACGAATAATTAATAATTAATGTGCGATAGCAAAAATAAAAACCCAACAACATGCACAGTATAAACAATTTACTGAGTTCTTAAAGTTTAAATATTCTCTTTATAACATTGAAATGCAATGTTGCCATTTCCTTACTTTTTTAAACATATTAAAAATATAATTTGTCTGAAAGAAGAATACTTCTTCTCACACAAAAAAAAAATACGTATAAATATAAAAATACTTCAAGTATATATCAAAAATTCCGTTAATACACGTAAAAAAATATTTTAAAAAAAATAAAACTAAGAATTAAAATTAAAATATCTGATTGAATTCGCAAAACAATTTAAAATTTATAAAAATAATTATTTTGAAAAAAAAATATAACTTGTTCAGAAATCGAGTCACTCGACTTTAAAAGCAAACGATTTTTATTTGATGAATTCATTATAAAAGCATTAGAGTGAAATATTTTAAGTCATTTGCAAATATTCTGTAGCTGCATTTCTTTTTAGTTTTTTTTCCTAATAATTCGTAATTATTTATTCTCTCGTAAAGATTCAAAACTATTTTATTCTTCGGTGATGGTTTAATGATAATTTTACATCGATTGCGTTGTAATTATTTGACCTACTCACAGATAAATAGGAATCTGAGGAGAATTAAGGAATTCAAAAATAATTCTCCAAGGTAAGAACTCTTCTTTTTATTAAACTGCTTTTATTTTTATTTTTAAATCTAATATTTCTGAGGAAAAAAGCAAAAATATTGAATTTTTTTATATGTAATTTTTTTATCAGTAAGCTTATACAATATACCACTTTTTAAACGAAAAACGAATATTTTATAAGGTTTGGTAATTTTTGCATTTTTATTTATAATGTATTAAAGGAGAATTCTGCATAATTTTTTAAAAATGTGAATTAAATTGAATTTTATTGCATTCTATTGATTTCTGAAAAGTCTAATTAACAAAATAACTTTGAAATATTCCTTTAACCCTAATAAAGTGAATTTCAAGTAAAATTCTTCAGTAACTCCATGCGTTTTAATTTTTACAATTGATGTATTAATGCAATATATATGTTTACCAAAATCCAATTACTCTTTCAAGAAGAAAGTAAATGGTAATTTACCGAGTCTTTAATAGACTTGAACCATTAAATTTAGGTAAAAAAAAACTCTTTTTCTAAAAAATTTCGAACAATTCACATTTTCGAGTTTTTTATAATTTTTTTCAATTTTCAAGTGTTGTATTTTATTTTACACTAGCTGTTACCCGCCCGCTTCGCTGGGAATTTCATGATGTTTTATAAATTTTTACTGCTTATATATATGTATAAATTATTGATATCTAAGTCCTGCATTAAGAATTCGATTGTATTGAAAAAATATAACTTATACCTGTAACTGTCGCCTGTTGATAAAAAAAAGGGGCAGAACTCATCTAATTTGTGTTTTCTAAAAATCTCTAAAATTGAAGCATAGAATGATGTTTTGCTCTTTCGTAACCCAAAAACCAAGTGGATTCCCGCAAAACCAATTTTCGGTGGATCTCTACTCCGTAAATTGAACATGCAAGCCAAATTTCAAGTCTAAATCTAACAGAAAAAAAAAACAAAAGTTTTACTATCAATATCCCCGTAATCCGTTGAGAGCCGTTTTCCAAAATAACCGCTCTTAGCGGATTTCAACTCAACAAAAGAAAATGCAAACCAAATTTCATTATTTTGTCCTTGTAGCTCGAAAAAAGTAATTTTTTTTGTCAATACGTCCCAGTAACCCCCTGCACCCCCCCA